>CABHPH010160622.1:45000-67982 GCA_902168325.1 Peromyscus nudipes | reverse complement strand
TGTGTGTGTGTGTGTGTGTGTGTGTGTGTGTGTGTGTGTGTGTGTGTTCACATATGTGAGGATTCACTGGAGTTAGAGTTACAGATGACCGTGAGCCACCAAATGTGGGTTCTGGGAACCTAACTTGGGTCCTCTGCAAGAGCAGTCTCCCCTCCTAACCACTGGCCTGCCTCTCTGGCCTTAAAAGGATTCTTTTAACCAGAGAAAATGGTACCAATAATTCACAGAGATAAGTTTTTTTTTTTAATAGCTGGAAATTCTCAAACATGAAATCAATCAGGTATTATGTCCCTGCTGATGAAGACATACAACACCTGGAAAGTAGTTTGCTTAGAAATACAAAGATGAATCTGGCCTCACTTCTTGGCCTAATGATATAGCCTGAGCATCCTTAATATGAAAACTAAACGTTTGAAATCCTCAAAAGTCCAAAGCATCTTGAATGACATGATAGCACCAGGAGAACATCCAATACCAACCTCATGTGCAGGTCACAATCAAAGCACAAGTGTCCTAAAGGTGCTCTATAAAATTACATCTAGGTGGTGTGAATAGAGTGTGTATAAAACCTACTAACTCTTCTGATTATACTCGGGTCCTACCCCTCAGATATCTCACCATGCATATGTAAATGAAAATAGAAACTCAGAGACACTTCTGGCCCTGAGCATTTTGGAAAGAATCCTCCACATGTACCAACATACAGAAATAAATACAGGACAGAGGGACAGTTTACCAGGCATGTCCAACCTGAGGTCTGTAGGTCGAATGCATCCCAGGATAGATATGCATGCAAACCAACACATTTGCAGATGACAGCACATATCAATGTCAACAGGCTGGACACCCCTGGCACCTTTCAATAGGGAAACACTTAGTAAGACCCAGGCTTGGAGAAGCTGCAGAGCACACAGCCAGGTTCCTAAACAAGTAAATTACAATGGGATAAAAGAGAAAGAACTTTATGTTAAAGGAAATGTGAGACAGATCAGCTCATTGCAAGGTGTGGGATTATTTGGATCCTGATTCATGTTAACTTGGTATCAATGATTATTCATGATATCCATTACACATTTGAGTATCATGGATATTTGATGACTTTAAGAAGGTACAGATAGCTCCTACTTAGTGAGGCACAGATGTGCTGCATTCGGTAGAAAGTGGCCTTTAATTGTGAATTGTACCTTTTCCAAGGCTAGTGATGGAGTACAATCCTCCCTCTCCATACTAGGCAGCAGCCACTAGACACAGCTCCCAGTAAGCCTGGGATGGTATGGGGACAGGACCACCACTCCATAATGGTCTCTGGCTAAGCTGTGATATATACAAGATGGGTGCATGCATTTCCAGTTTAGCACAGGCTTACCCAGAGCTAGCCTCACTATGAATCCAGGAGCATCTGGAAATTGGTGTAATAACAGCATCATGCTTGTTCCACAAAACCCTCACCTTTAAGAGGTGTATACGGAAATATTTATGGATGAAATGATTTGATGTCTGAGATTTGATAGAAGTCTCAGATAAGAGGAAAGGCATGGGCAGAGACATGCATGAAAGGACATTGTCAGTTAAATTCATCATGTTATTTTTCATGAGAGGCCGCAACAGTGCCAGGAATAGGAGTCTCAAGATATTCTAGAAGACTTGTCCCAGGGATCCTAAGCAGGGATCACTGGTGAACACTGTCCTTGGGACCAATAGAACAGAGTGGGGCCAGCTAGGAGATCAAGTGCCAGATAACTGGTATTGATTGGTTCCACTATAACTACAAGGATCCTGCGTGTCTTCAGCACTTGGATTTACTCTGAAAGCAAGGTCTTCACTAGTGAAAGCCAGGTGCACACATAAAGTCCAGCATCTGAGAGGTTGATAGAGGATATTCCTATGGCTCACTGGCCAGCCAGCATAGTCAAATTAATAGCCCCTTAGTGAGAGACTCTGTCTCAAAAAAGGTGGAGAGATATAAAGGGAGCACCCAACACTGACCTCTAGCCTTTAAACATGCATGCACACATGCTCACCTGCATGCATAATCCACACAAGCCCATATATACCACACACACACACACACACACACACACACACACTGGCATGTGTGCCACACTTTGCTGGAGACTTATTACTTAGATGCCATCATTGCTGAGATGAAGAGTCATCATCTTCTACTCTGAAAAGCCCTTTATTTCTATGGCAGGCCTTGCTTTGTTTTTAGTTTGTGCATAGAGAGCTACAACAAGCTCTTGGAATTGGGTCAGACAGCTGGAAAAGGTATCTAGGCAAATACATCCCAACCAAAGTTGTTTTCTCCTCATTTTACATCAATTTACTGCATCAAAAAAGAAACTTCCTCTTACTGGAAACTCTATTCCTGACAAATGGAGAGAAAGTGGTAGAAACCTGCAGAAAACATCACTGCCAAGTGACATGGCAGCCTTGTGCCGAGAGGCTCCATCCAAACGGGAGACACACAAGTCAACGAGATTAAGATTTACAGGAGAAACACTCATCCTGAAAGCAAAGACTGGTGGGAACTCAGGACTGTAGCTCTGTAAAGAATCTGGCCAGGAAGCCATAGGTCCATCCTGCAGAAAGGACAAAGGGCCATGGGCCGCATCTGAGGTGAGCAGGAATCCCTAGCCAGAGGGGAGTTTTGCTGTTCATTATCAGGTAATCGAGCATGTTTTACTTGGGGCAGCAGCTGGGAAGATGGAAGGTTACTGGAAAGCTGGCCAGATCCTTGACATGAGAAGTGTCAATAAACCTTCTCAAGTGGTTACTCTGATTTCTTCGGTTAACAAGTGGGCTCCAGAGCATTTAAAGAAAACTCTCAGTAAAAACAAACTGACTTACAAGCATTCCTTTTGCGTTCTGAACTGGTGTGGCAGACTTCTTATGTCAGTAGAGAACCAACACCTCCTGCCTCTCTGATCTCACACCCTCAATGCATTGCTTTCATTTGCAGGGCAGCTGCATGGAGCTCCTGGCAGTGTGTATGTTTGCCCGGGTGTGTGTGTGGGGGGGAACCATGCAAAGGCAAAATGGGTTCATTACCCAACTGAATTAGTTTTCATTCAGGAATCTTGCAGGAAGTCCTTCCTGGCCACTCTCAGTGCTCAGAAAGCGGTTCTTGGCAGTGATGAGTAGAGACACAAGACAGTAGGAAAGGCACTTATTGCTTGAGTATGTGGCCCTCTTTAAGGCCAGGCTCCTTTCAGAAACAGGAAAATAAGGGACAGTATAAGAAAACTAAGTGCATTTGCCATGTTATTTTTGACACCCATGGTTTATGAAACAGCCACTTATCATGTGCTACAGCTATTCACGAACTATGGGTCACACTAAGTTACCCATAGACACAGTGATACATCATCAATTCTAAAACACCTCAGATAATAAGAAAGGAACTATTTTCCAGCAGCTGATTGTTATGGGCCAGGGGGAAGTACATTCTCACGACTCCCAGATTCATGGGCTATCAGTCAATAGCGGTCAATGAGGAAATTAAGAAAAGATACATATTTATTTTAAAATTATTTTCTCCAGTACTCTGTTTTATTAATGTACCCTTTGTCTCTCTAAGAATGATAGCCCCCAAGTGCCTGGAACTCTGTGGAATTCGCTTCCATGCGTCCTTGTGGGCTACAATCTCAGTGATCCCCCCCAAGGACAGAATAGGAAATAAAATACTGTGAGATTTGGGGGACTGGACCAAGGTTTCCATTTCTTCAGACTACTGAGCTTTCTCTGCAACCTGATACATCTGGGAAGCTGCGATGGAATGATGGAGAACTCAGAAACAGAGCGTTTCCTGCAGTGATGATCACATGTCCCCTGGCCTTGGGATCACATGTCACTTGCAGGAGTGCCCACGTCCACGCCTGCTGCCTTGTCCTTTCCCGCTTCCAGCTTCACTGTGCTCTGGCTTTCAGATCACAATCCAGATCCATCTGAGAGTCGAAGAATGTAAGAAGTGAAGTTGTTAAAAGTTGTCCCCAGACTCTGTCCTCCATCTGACAACTCCAGCGTCACCCAGCAAGAACAGGTTCTCGAACCAGGCTCACCCCCCAGACTCAGTGCAGCACAGAGGAAGGAGGGGCCTGTGCCTGCTCAGCTGCTAACTAGGGCTTCCCTGACTTGGGAAGGTGACTCTTGGACAGACAGTGGGAATGGTAACCAGGGTTTTGGAAAAGGGAGAATGGTGATGGTTGCACAGCAAAAAATAAAATAAAATAAATAAAAAATAAGTTAAAAAAATAAAAATTTAAAAAAAAACCTACGTTTTTTGCTATATATATTTCACCACAGTGAGAGTATAAGTTGACAATATTACTCTTTCTGGCAAAATAGAAGAAGAGAGGTTTTGTGAACTCTGGTGTGTTTTTTGGGAAAAGCAGCTATAGTTTGTATCTTGAGTGTCCCCAAAAGGCCTCTGTGTTGAAGGCATGGTTTCCATTCTCTGGTGCTATTGGGAAGTGGGGTCTAGTAGGAAGACATTAGTTCACTGAGGGTGTGCCTTGCTGGGGTTGCTGGGGCTCAGGCTACTGCACCACACCCGCCTGCCTTGATACCCTGTGCCACTGTAGGCCCTGAGCAACAGGCAAACTAACTGTTGGCCAAACTCTCTTAAATCTCCAGTCAGAGACTATGGCTCACAAGAGTTTCACTCGGACTCCTAAGTAAAGGGGACAGGCAAGTGTGTCTGCGCAAAGGATCTCCAGGCTTGCCTTGATGTCCAGGCGCTGAACTATTATGGCTGTAATGCAGTCACCTTTCCCCTGCTTTCGTCCCCCGAGTCTCTGAGATGGCTTACTTCCCTGAAGGAGCATTTGCACAAGTGGCCGTGAGGGGACCCAGACTCCTGGAGGGTGGACTCAGCCGAGCTCAGCAGTTCCTGATGATGTCAGCTCTAGAAAGTGTGGCCTTGCTGTCTCAGGAGGAGGGGATGCCTGTGAGCAGGGAGTTCATGGAAAATGCTTTAAGCCCACACTGCCATGCAGACAGTTTGTTCAGACCAGATCGTCAATTGCTGTAGATGTGGCCGATGGAGATGGTGAGGCAGGGGTTTCCCGAGCTAGAAGAAATGATTACTAGAACTGTAGTCAGGGGTGTCTAATAGGCCTCCATGCTGCTTCCTCTGGTGGTAGACTCTTTTCATATCCTGGACCCACTGGCCAGGGAAACATCCTGCTTTCGGGGCTGGCTGTACCCCGAAGCCAGTTTGTATACAGAAAAGCCAAAAGACAGGGCTTATTTGACCTATGCTTGCTTATTGTATTCATCAATTAAGATAATCACTGGGGTATTTATTTATTTATTTGGTTTAAAATCTCTTGCTCTATCATGGAGTAGATGGAAAGAGCCAATTCTCTAAAGATATGATCATGGAACATAATTTAAAAAACAAAACAAAACGTGGTGGTGACCAAGACCTTAATCCTAACCCACTGCCACTTTGGATGCATTGGATCTCAAAATTGAGTTTGTCCCAATGTAGAGTTAAATGTGGACCGAGCAAATAAAGCAGGTATTTGCAACAGAGACTGCCCTGCTCCAGGGAGTCTCCACACTGGCTCCATGCTGAGCACTCATCAGTGTCTCAGGGGTTCCTCCACCTCTGGGCCCCAGTTTAAATGTAGCCATTGTCCCACAATTCCCAGTAACCTTGTCCAGAAATGTTCTGTCTGAGGAAATACTTCTTTCTGCAATTTCCCGGGCTGCTTGCCTCTGCCTCAGCTCACTGACCACCCAAGCTCCTGGAATCCTGCCTTGGCAATCCAGAGGGATGGCTTGGGACAATTTTGAGGTCTCTGTTATTTTTGTAAATGGCACTGTTGGTACGAGGAAGAGAGCCAAATTATTTCATGTCTTCCTTTTATAGGCAAACCTTTGTTTCTTCTAGACCAGACGTCGTCTCTCTCTTTCCCTTTCCCGTCTTTCTCTCCCTCTGTCCCTTTGGGGAAGGGGTAAGCCTGGAGCTCGAACCCAGAGCCTCACATAGGCTAGGCAGGTGCTCTGCCACTGAGCTGTATCCCCAGACCTCCTGGAAGTTTTTCTTTGAAAAGACGGTCATTTATTTGGCAGTCAGCTGTGCCCGAGTTTGTCTGGTTTTGAGTGGTGTGTGAGTAGCTTTCCAGGCCACCCCTGCTCTGCCCTCAATCTTGAAGGAATAGACTTCCTCTAGATCAGATTCTTTGGGGCCTCCCCTCTGACCCTGCTGTTTCTGACACTATGGCATGCCAGTTGATTGGAGGTGTCTTTGACAAGCAGAAACCCCAAATTTCATAAAAGTCAGCAGGAAATCAGTCTTTGGGCCCTTCCTGTGGCTTGCGCACAGGGTTCTCTGAAGGGTGGAGACGGTTGGTTTTCCTTCAAACAAGTCACCTGAAATCTCATGGTACTATTGTATCAATGATTTATGTTGCTGAAGGAATTCCAAGAGCCCAGTGCTGGCCTATTTTATAGTTTCCAGAAAGCTCTGAGTCTTTGCGTGGTTTCTATGTATATGTAAAAGGCTAGAAATGCGGGTCCAAAAGTTAAATGACACAGACCTAAAATGCCAGCTACCCCAAAAGCTGAAGCAAGAGAGTTGCAAGTTCCAAGCCAGCCACAGAGTTCAAGGCCAGGCTGGGCAACTCAGCGAGACCTTGTTTCTAAATAAACGGTAAGAAAGAAGGGCTGAGGACACAGTGTAGTAGGAGAGTGCTTGACTGGCATATGGAAGGCCCAATTCAGTCCTCAATACTGAGGGGGCAAAAGGAGCAGAGAGCCATGAAAGGTCAGCACAGAGAACCCATTCTGCAGGGGTTGGGGGGTACGGTTAAGTGGAAGCTGACTTTGAGGGGTGACACTTATGGATCTTGAAGGGCCAATGGATAAGGTCTGCTAAGCAGAAATAGCTAGCTGCTGGCCTTTGACTGACTGCCTACTCTGTTATTTGAAACAGTGAATTTTAAAAATTAAGGTATATTCATTGTAGAATATTTATAAAAAACAAAAAACAAACAAACAAATAACAACAACAAAAAAACCCCACATCTACCCCCATCCCATTACCCAATAGAGTCATGGTTAATATTTTTCTTTTCCATTTTTTTCTGCTATTGATGGTACCCACATGGCTGTGGTCCTGTAAGTCTGTTCATGTCACAGCCCTCTAGCCTATGTGTGTCTTCTCCCTCATGTTGACATAATGGCCAAAGAGAAGAATGTGAGCTCGTCCGTACACACACAGATTGGGAAGGGCTGTAGTAGACCCTGTCTCCTCAAAACATGACCTGCTGGTACAGTAACAATCTCAAATTGAAGGGATCCAAATCTGCAGGAAGGGCCACAGGGCCTTCAGGCATAGTTTATCTTGAGAGAAACATCTAAGATGTTTCCCCAACGCTGGAAAACCATCCTAGTAGCCGAGCTGGTAGCTGTGACCATGCTCCTGTTTATATTAGAAAACGTTCAAGGAGGTAGAAATGCTACTGTACAAACCTGAATTTAGATTTGTGGTGTGTGTGTGTGTGTGTGTGTGTGTGTGTGTGTGTGTGTGTGTGGTATATATGGGCTTGTGTGGATTATGCATGCAGGTGAGCATGTGTGCATGCATGTTTAAAGGCTAGAGGTCAATGTTGGGTGCTCCCTTTATATCTCTCCACCTTTTCTGAGACAAGGTCTCTCACTGAGGAGCCAGTGAGCCATAGGAATATCCTGTCCCTGCCATGCCCCCCACTCAGTGTTGGATTTACAGTCATGAGCCACTGTACTCAGCTTTTACATGGGTGCTGTGGATCCAGACTCAGGTCTTAACACTTATATGGCAAGTATCTTACTGAGAATCATCTCCCAGCCTCTACCTTCTTCTTTTATACATTTCTAAACAATAGGGAGTGAAGCATTAGAGTTGGATTTTATTAAAACATTGCAGTTTGATTTCTAGAGGAGAATAGATGGCTAGAGATTGATAGATGAATAATTATTGACAAGAAGAAAAAAAGAGAAGTGTGTGGGAGGGTAGATGGGTGGGTGAGTGGACAGATGGATGAGAGGAAAGGATGTAACATAAAGTCATAAGCTGACTGAGAGAAAAATCTAGTTCAGTTCCCTGCCACTATTATGAGAAAGTGGAAGCTAAGTGACCAAGTGTGTATTTCCCTCAGCAACACCTGGAGTCTAGTTCAGAGGCCTATGGTTGATACTTTCCTCATCCTCAATAAACCTAGTTGATTTATTCTACAATAGGAAGTACTCCCCAAACTTCCATGATTCAAAATAACAGTTAATGTCTGTATGCACATCTATCAAGCAGGAGGACTTTGCTCATCTCAGCTGTCAGCATCAGGAGAATCATCTGAGGCTACAACCATCCTCACCTCCATTTCCACACAAGTCTACAGTTTCATACCACCAAGAAAATTCACTTGGTTCCCCAACAGCTCTTTGGTGTCCCCTGAAAAGAAATCTAACACAGCCATTAGCTTCTAGAAAAGGAAAGTAATCCTCTTTTGTAGGGGAGAGTATTCTAGAAGGAGAGAGTGAAACACTGGGGGGTGGGGGGCGACACAGTACACTGGAGATGTCTTCTTCCTTAGACCACTATGCAGGTCCTATCTAGTAACTCACAGTCCATGTATGGAACTGTCCACACTAGCAATATTGTCTGTTACAGAAACTCAGAGGGAAAAGGCTAGGTTAGCCTAGTAAAGTTTTTAACCTTTCTCCAGATGGCATAGGATTGATCAGCCATAAAGGTTTAGAAAATCCCAGCCCAAAGCTATAGGGAGCCCTTGACATCTCTAATACCGATCTTCATCAGCAAGTCTGTTACGGTGATATTAAGAGTTTACATACATGATACTGTGGCCATACGGGGAACTGGTTATAAAGGATGTTGCACTTCTAATCTCAACTGTCTTCAGAAAATGTTTAACCCATGATGAACTGTTCTCCTCTGTCTCCTGTAACCAGCCCCATTCACCTGACAAGGAGAGTATCATTGTCATAGTTTATGGGTGATGAAAACCAAGGTAAAGACGACTAAGAAGAGTTGACCATGTTCATTACCAAGACACTTTGGGCTATCCCAGGGCAACAAGAATGAAAATTGCACTCCCCCTACCTGGACAAGCTTCTGTACATTCCTGCTCACACTACATCCACCCAGGTTGTCAGGGATTTCTCTTCTATGCCATCACTTGGAGTCTGAGGCAATGATTGCATCCCATCCTGTGGCCACAGCATCAGTGACAAACATTCTCCTCAGTCATCACAGCAGGAAGAGAGGCAGATACCAAGACCAACATGCCCCTGCCTGCCCAGGACTCCAGTCATTTCTACTCCCAGAACATTAAGCCAAATCAGCCACATGGCTCCAGACCCCAGCAGTACTAGGAAGTACACACCCCTGTGTGCATGTGACAGGTGGGTACTGCCATCTGTGCTAAGTCAGGCCACTCCAGAGCAGAGTGTGGTCCAGAGTCCAAGACCCCTGCATTCCTTAGGGTTAACTTGGTGCTGAGTAAGCTGGGGTCTGATTCAGTGGCCTTGAGTGACCTGCTTCTTATTGAGATTCAGCATCTTTGCCAATAACTGTAGCTTTCAAGGGTCATTGCACCTTGCCTGAGATCACTGACATTAAGATCTTACTGCAGCATCTGACACAAAGTGACCCTCATATAACAGCGATGAAGTTGTCATTTTAAAGCCACATGGCACCTTGAGGCTATCACTTTGGTGTCAGAAGTAGATAGTGTTGTTATGATGATGGACATACTGGTCTCTTCTCTGTAGACCTTAGACTTGTTCAAAAGAACCCATTGGAGCCAGGTACAGTGGGTCACAAGACCAGTAACCTCAGGACACGGGAAGCTGAGGAAGGAGTGCTCTGAGTTGCAAAACGGCCTGAGAAGTTTCTTTTCTCGTAGCTGTGATAAATTACTTTGACAAAAGCAACTTAAGGCCAAAAGGCGTATTCTGGGTCACAGTTCGGGTTACAGTCCATCATTACAGGTAAGTCACAGCAACATAAACTGGTCACATTGCATCTACCATCAAGAAGCAGAGTGTGAATGTCTACATGCTTGTTCTCTGCTCACTTTCTCCATTTTATACAGTCCAGGATCCCCTGCCTAGGGAATGGTGCCACCCACAGTGGATGGGCCTTCCCAAATCAATTAACATAATCCCCTATAGGCATGCCCAGAGAACCATCTCCTAGAAGATTCTAGACCCTGTCAAGTTGACAGTTAATACTAGCCACTAAAACTCTACCCCTTGTCAACTTGACACCCAAATACATCACTTTTGAGCCACAACCTTCCACCTCTTGTCCCCATAGGCTCGTAACCATGTTATAATGTACATACATTCAGACCAACTTTAAAAGTCCCTGTAGTCTTTCACAATTCCAACACTTTAAATAGTCCAAAATCTCTTAACTGTGAGCTCCTATAAAATAAAAAACAAGTTACATACTTCCAACATATGGCACAAAGTAAACATTTTTCTTCCAAAAGGGAAGAATCGGGGCATAAAACAATCACAACAAAGCTAAACGAAAATCCAGCTGGGCAAACACCAAATCCTGCAGCTCCATGGCAGGTATACTGGGCTCCTGATGACTCTGGCTAGGCTCCAAAAGGCTTGGGTAGCCCCACCTCTTCAGCGATACAGCCCCCAACACACATAAATTCTTCCCTGGGCTGGTTCTATCCCATGCTCGCAGCTCTCTCTAGCACGCATGGTCCAGGGGTCTGAACATTCTGTACTTTGCACCGACACCATGTTGGGCTGGCAATCTGTCACTCAGACATTAGAAAAAATGTCACCATAGACAGGCCAACAAGTCTTCTGTTATGACACCACAATTTTATCAATTTATTCAGTTCCTATGCTCCTCCATCATGTAATTATGTCTAAATAAATCCATGGTAAATGGAAAACATCTCAAGCCAAGAATGCATTTAATGCTCCCTCCTGCCATACATGCAGGCCTGACAGCCCACTGTACCACAGGGTCAGTTGCTCCCCCTGAAGATCACGGGGCTGAGAGGGAGCTGCTGCCCACTGGCTGCTCAGCATCACCAGAGGGGATCGGACCTCATGTGCAGGGAAGAACCAAATTTTAGTATGTGTGCCTCTGAATGTGTCTTGATTTTATTACCACTACAAGCTGAACCTCGGTTGAACCACAGTAAGGTGGAAACAGTCTGTTTATTAAGTGCTTCCTGTGTCTTGAGCCCTATTCTCTATGCTTGGATAATGGAAAACCTGCAAAAAGAAAAACGAAAAACAAACGAACAAACGAAAAACCTGCCCTGTGGTGCTAACAGCCTTTGAGGCAGTGTGAGAGGTTACTCAGTAAGTCCTTTGGAGATGTGAGGGGATGAGAACACATTCTTGAAGTGCCCTGGAAGCTGTCCAGCAATCGCTGATGTTCAGATCTGTGTTTCCCAAGCCCAGCTCTGTGTACAGAGGCTCCAAGTCATCTATGTAGGTGAAGACGGACACACAGAACCTGTTGTGACTGGTTTACTGCTGAGCCCCTGAGAAGTGCATTCCTTCCTTCAGCAGACCGAGATCTCTGAAAAGCCACAGCAAGATAGGCAACATTTACCCTTCTAGTTCTTCCTTCTCCCTTGCTATACTCCCCTAACTCTGCTAAATCTCAGAGCCTTCTCAGAAGCCGTGTGGAAATGTGGTCTCCACACCTGACCCTCCACTGGGTGTTAGACAGAATATGGGCATTCCACATCTGCCAGTCCTTTTATTGTGTGCCCCCTTCACTCCAGGGCCAGCAACAGAAATACCATCTGGCTGCTGGTGACAGCACCATGGGCCAAAGCCACACCGTAAAACAACACTTCAAATGGCCAGGTGGTTCTCTGACCAGAAGAGGATCACATGTTCCACCTGCATGGGACTCTCAGCATGCCTTAGAAGAGCCAGGAAGCACCTATTCGCTTGCCTTCCCTAGCATGTCCCCGAGCCTCATAATACCCTATAGCACATTCCTTTCTGCTCCAGCTACTGAGAGCGAATTCTGTCCGATAGGTGAACCCTGACAGGCACCAGACTGATGTTGGGAGGGCTGGCAGGCAGACCTAAGGGACAAAAAGCTAACACCTACTAACCCAGGGACTCCCAAACTGCATCCAAGTGTTACACAGATAATTGCAAAGAACTCTGTTCTCTCACCTATGTATGCTAGCCTCAAGAATGCTCTTCAATGCACACTTTACAAAAGAAAGCAACACTTTCGCCTCCCTGGACTCAATCAGTGGTTCAGGAATATTCAAAGACACAAAATAGCTACCAACAGGGCCAGACACCCTGGCACCCTCCAGCTGTCTGGTCCCATGCCTCTCTGTTAGGGAAGGGGCTTGCTTTAGGAACAGTGCTCTGGTTTCATTTGAAATGTTCTGAGTTTAGATACTAGGAAAGGGGAGACGATGGGGAGCAGCCAGTGTTAATCGCTTTACCCTGGTGTCCTTCTGCTGCATCTTTGAGAGGGGAGTCTAAGGAAAATTCAGGTAAAAAATGCTGTGTATTTCCAGTACAAATTTTCTCCTGGATCAGGAGTACACTAATATCTTATCGATGTTGACTTTGATGTGGCTTTCATTAGTTGTACTTGACAATGCCATGATGATTCAAGCTAGAAAATATTTTAATCCTCCTAATTTCAGTCACAGGAAATAAAGAAAACTGGAAAACATTAATCCATATTCATGTTTGGGTTGCAGAAAGGGAAGAGTAATCAATTTTTCAAGCATAAGTACAAGATGAGCCTTGAAAATCCTGCACTAATAAAAGGAAGCCAGGCATACGTGACCATGTATTCCAAGCCTTACATGAAATCTCCATGAAAGCAACTCCACAGGAACAGAGGGTAGACGAATGGATGCCTAGCCCAGGCATTTAACCAGTGTTGGCTGTCCCAGTAAAGCAAAGGTTCATTTTAGTAGTGAAGGTCTCTTGTTAATCACAGCTATTTCTTCAGTCCCAGCTGTCCAGAAACCACAGATTGTTAATTCAATAGTCACACAAACAGTCTCAACAGAGTCTTTGCCTGCCTCTAAAACTAAACGAATCAACCCTCCATCATGTTCACCTCTCAGCATTATTGTCCAAGTTCACACAGAGCCATTCACTAAGCTCCAAGCACGCAACAGCTTCTGTAGCCCCAAGTTCTAAACAGCTCCACAATCCTCCCCCAGAACATAATCAGATCACACACACACATCCATACCCCACTCCTGGTACCAGTTTCTGCCTTAGTTTGATTTCCATTGCTGTGGTAAACACCAAGGCCAAACCAGCTTGAAGGGGGAGAGTTTATCTTACAGCTTATAGTCTGTCACTGAGGGAAGCCAAAGAGGAAGCTCAAGGAAAGAACCGGAGGCTGGAGCTGCGGCATAGACTATGGAGGAATACTGCTTACTGGCTTGCTAACCCGGAGCTCACTTAGTTTGCTTTTTATACACCCCAGCACAACCTGCAGAGAGGAGGCACCACTTATAGTGGGGCTGGGACTCCCCATCAATCATTAATAAAGAAAATGCCTCCACAACTGGCCTACAGGCCATTCTGATGGAGGCATTTCTCAGTGAAGGCACCCTCCTCCCCAACACCTCTAGGTTGTGTTGAGCTGACAGAAACTAACCAGCACAAAGAGGGCTAAGATTTCTGACTTGAGTTCAAAGCACAAGGGTCTCATTGGCATCCAAAGGTGGGACACTGATGTTCCACAGCCTAGAGTGACACTACAGGTATCTGAACTCTGCTTTGCAAGACTGGAGTTACGGGAGCCAAGCGATAAGCAGAGTTTTGAACTCAAGTCCTCATCATGAACTTTGGGAGTCTACAAATGTATCCCACAATTATGAGTGCAGGATATTTTCTATGCCCTCAGTTTTCTGATCCTGGAGAAATATCTCAAGTACAGAATACCCACACCTATCCCTTGCCTGAGAAGTGAGAACTAATAAGGTAAATGGGGGGACTTCACTCTACAGACTTGGTCAAAAGCAACGCCACAGAGACTGGCTGTAAGAAAGAAGGTCTGTATTTGCCTACTGTCCAGATAGCCAAGGTTCTATGCCCAACGCTTAAAACAAAACAAACAAATGAACAAAACCGGAGAGGTAACACCATCCCTCCCTGGATGCATTACTGAAATTGTGGGAGATAGGAATGGTAATTCCTTGTATGCCTAATTTCCATTTTGGTCCACGGGGAACACGTGTGGTTGTTGGTGGATAAGCACAGTTTACCACCTACCAGCTAGCTGATACCCTCACTGTAGCTGTTCTAGACTCTTCATGTCTGATATGAGTGGATCAATCTGGTAAATGCCTTTTTTCTTTCCCAGTGGAAGCACAGAAACAATTCCTGGTAAGTGCAGCAGTACACCCTGCTCTACAGTCTGAACCTGTATCTGGCTCCAGCTTCTCAGTAACTGCAGCTGCACAGGACCACTCCCCTTTCACTCAGTGAGCACTGTGCTGCTCCACCACATTGGTCCTATCATCTTATTGAACTCAGTGGTCAGGAACTTGTACCTTGGGTACCTGGAAGTGTTCCGGAGTTGAATGTTACACTACAAGGGTTTAAGGACCTGCTCAGCTGTACTGTTGTGTGCCGGGATTGATCCAGAGAGTGACACCTTCCTGTTCCTTGCACCTAATACTGGGGATGACTCACAGCATTCCCGTTAGACCAGGTGCTCCATGTGAGTGTTCACTCTGACACATTTTCTGACCATCGGCCAATTTTGAGAAGAGGTCAAATAAGGTGTTTGTGTGTAAGCATGTTTGCTGCCTGTACCATACATAACAAATTGAATGGTGTTTAAAGGGTCATCAGACCAGGATGCTGATAATAGTTGTGGAAGCCTTGAAGATCACAGTTGAGGTTGAAATATCTGATTATTAAAGTTAAAAGAAGTCTACAGCATCTTGGTACAAGAAAGGCCAAGAAACAGGCCCTCAGGAATAAAGATTTAGACAGATAAAGCACTCCAACAGTAGAGTGCTGGAAGGGAGAAAGTAAACAACAAGGCAAAGGGAGGATTGGGGGCTGGGTGTAGCTCAGTGGTAGAATGCATGCCTACTATGCATGAGGATAAAAGTTTGATTCCGCCGGGCGTTGGTGGCGCACGCCTTTAATCCCAGCACTCGGGAGGCAGAGGCAGGCGGATCTCTGTGAGTTCAAGGCCAGCCTGGGCTACCAAGTGAGCTCCAGGAAAGGCGCAAAGCTACACAGAGAAACCCTGTCTCGAAAAACCAAAAAAAAAAAAAAAAAGGTTGATTTCCGAGTATTGAAAAAAAAAAAAAAAAAAAAAAGGATGTTGAGGCATCCATCCTTTGACCCACAAATTCTTAAGAAAATGAGGCCCAAAATGTCATTATAAGAAAATATAATACATTTACACAATGGAGTATCACTCAGCTGCTAAAAAAATAAAACCATGAAAATTTCAGGCAAATGGATGGAACTGGGAAAAATCATCCTGGTGAGGTATCCCAGACCAAGAAAGACAAATATGGTATGTATTTGCTTATATGTTGATGTTAGCTGTTATTGATAACCAAGCTACAGTCTGTAGAACCACAGAGGTTAGGTTAGAGTAAGTGACTCGGGGGCGGGGCACAGATAAATCTTGTTAGCAAAGGGAAATAGAATAGATAGTTATGGATGGATGGGTGGCTGTAAAGGGAAGATCAAGCGGGGAAGAGGAAGGGAGAGGAGGTTGTGGGGGGGATATGTGGGGAGACAGCTAAAATTAAGGGCCATTTGGGGGCTAGTATAAAAACCTAATATATATAAATTCCTAAAATATATAAATATATGAAGGCAATCTAAATGAAATTGTCAAATAATGGGATATAAAGTGTCCAAACTGACCATTTATTATCACCAAATGAAGCTTCCAGTACCAGGAATGGGTTACATCTAATTGAGTTGTTAGCCAAAGGGCTCTCATGGGAATCCCCAAACAACCCAGGCTGTTGTCAAGACTGTGGAATTTTCAGTCTAGACCACCCATCTGCTCTGTCCCACCAGCTGCTCCCCAAATAACCACACGGAGACTTATTATTAATCATATTTATATAATTGGCCAATACCTTAGGCTCATTTTTAGCTAGCTCTCATAACTTAAATTAACCCATTTCTATCCATCTATGTGCTGCCCCAGTCTCGTTTACCTCATGTATACACTTCCCATCCTGTTCGCTCTGCTTCACCTGGTATCTCCTCTGACTCCGCCCTTCTTCTCCCCATCATTCTCTCTGCCCAAAAATCCTGCATAGCCATTGACCAATCAGATTTTTATTAATGAGAGCAACACATCTTCACAGTGTACAGAAGGATTATTCCACAGCACAAGACTATGGCTTGCTTTCTACAAACTGACAGCAAGGACCTATTGCTGAAGATAACACCTACACAACCTATTGACTACACAACCTGTGTCTACACAGAGCCTTCACCTCTACATTCTAGCACCTTTGGAACAGGAAAGCGCTCTGCTCACTAGCAAAAGAGAAACATAAACCAACTCAGCCACAAACCCTTTGATCTAACAACGCTGTCCTGCCTGCAAAATATGCCAAGGTAATGGTGGCAAAGCTTGTGGGAGTGACCAACCAATATCTGATTTGAGGGTCCACTCTACAATATGGAACCCATACTCAACACTGCTCAGATAACCAAGAACAGGAGACTAATAGCCCAGGGACCTAGGGTAAAACCAAATACTACTGTTTTACTAAAGGAATGTAGCAATAAGATGACTCCTAATGGCATTCTGCCATACTCATAAATCACTGCCTTGTTTAGCCATCATCAGAGAAGCTTCCCCTGTAGAAGTTGAGAACAGATACAGAGACCCACAACTAGACAATGTGCAGTGAGTGAGAGACCTTGGAGCACTTAGCCCTAAATGGGATGTCTAATCCCTCCCCTCAGAGCTCAGGAACCCCCAAGAAAGAATGTAAGAGCCAGAGGGGGTGGAAGATACCAAGAAAACAAGGTCCTCTAAATCAGTGTGATCAAAGCTCACAAACTGACAGACAGACCAAAGCAGCAGGCACAGGGCCTGCACCGGTCTGTACCAGTTTCTCTGAGTGTATATTATGGCTTCCAGTTTAGTGTTTTTATGGGCCTCCTAAGTGCGTGAATGAGTGGGTTTCTGATTCTTGTGCCTTCTCTTGGGCTCTTTTCCTTCTGTTTGTCTTGTCTGACTTCGACGTGATAGTGTTTGTCTTACTATATTTTATTTTACTATATTTTATTGTTATCCTTTAGAAGCCTGTTTGTTTTCTAATGAGAGACAGAAAGGGGGTGGATCTGGATGGGGTGTGAGGAGGAACCGGGAGGAGTAGAGTAGGAGAGGAAACTGTAATCAGGGTATATTACGTGAGGAAAAAAATGTTTTCAATAAAAGAGGGAAAAAGAAGTTTGTTCCCCAGTATTGCAATAAGATAAAAAAGGATATTGAGGCATCTAACCATTGCCTCCAAATCATAAGAAAATGAGCCCCCAAATGCCATTTTTTTCTGTCATGTTCTTCCTCTCTCTTCACATTCTGCATTGGATCAAACTTCAATCCAGCCCCCAATCCTCTCTTTACCTTTATTACATGTCATAGACCATCTTCCTCAATGTCTTCCTTAGGTCCTCCGAAGTTTTCATTGTAGAAATATTTTATTTCCTTGATTAGGTTTATTCCAAGGTGTTTTGTTTTATTTTATTTTGAGGCAATTGTGAATAGGATTGCATCCTTGATCTTCCTCAGCATGTTAGTTATTGATACAGAAAGAGACTGCTGTTTTCTGTCTGATAATTTTTATCTCATCACTTTGGTGAAGTGTTTATCAAATCTAAGAGTTTTTGGTGGAGTCTTGTATATAAAACTATGTCTGCAAACACACCTTTGCTATCTCCCTTCCTGTCTTACTGCTCTAGCTAAGACTTTAAGCACTCTATTAAATAAGAGTGGAGAGAGTGGACTCCTTATTTTGTCACTAATCTTGGTAGAAATACTTGGAATTTTCCTCTTTAGCATGATGTTGACTGTAGGTTTGCCATACACGACCTTGACTATGGTGAGACATGTCCCCTGCATTCTTAGTCTCTTCAGGATTTTCATCACAAAGGGATGTTGGATTTTTGTCAAAAAACCTTTTCATTGAGATTATGAGATTTCTGTCCTTGAATCCATTACATTTATTGATTTGCATATACTGAACCATTCTTGGATCTTTGGACTGAAGTCAGTTTTATCATGATGAATGATGCTTTTGATGTGATCTTGAATTCAGTTGGCAAGAGAATTTTTTACTGAGAATTTTTGCATTTGTGTTCACCAGAGAGATTGGTCTATAAATCTCTCTCTCTCTCTCTCTCTCTCTCTCTCTCTCTCTCTCTCTCTCTCTCTCTCTCTCTCTCTCTCTCTCTCTGTGTGTGTGTATGTGTGTGTGTGTGTGTGTGTGTGTGTGTGCAGTTTTCATATCTGGCTAATACTGGTTCTGTTAAAAGAGTTTGTGAGCACACCTTCCTTTTCTATTTAGTGGAATAATTGGAGAAGGATTGGTGTTAGTTCATCTTTAACGGTCTGCTAGAATTCAGCCATCAGTCCACCTGGGCCTGAACGTCTTTTCTGTGAGATAGTATTACTATTATTATTGCTTTAGCTCCAGTCTTACATTTGCTTCAACTATTTTTCTCTTTGAAGTTTAGGTTTTCATTTTAGTAAACTGTCCTGGTGAGGAAGGGAAAGCATGGTTTTCTTGCCAGTGTTGATTTGGGCTGGGAACACTTCTGTTCTTTGGCAATGTAGGGCTTAAAAATTATGCCGTTATTTTGTGGATTTCAAAGGGGGCTTTAAAATTACATCATAGTCTTACATAATTTAGTGAGTCAAATACTGCAGGGTTTTTTATGTATAGGGTGTTTTGCTTACATGTATGTGTGTGTACACCTGGAAGAGTGTGTCTGATCACCTAGAACTGGAGTTACAGATGGTTGTGAACAGCCATGTGGGTGGTGGAAAGCAAGCCTCACCTCCTGGAAGGGCAACAGTGCTCTTAACTGCTGAGCCAGCTCTACCTCAAACACTGTGGTTTTTACTGAATTCTGTTGATGCGCAGTCTTAATTTCTAAGCTCATGAAGAGCTCTTTAGAGATAGATCATTGCAGAAAATTCTCACAGATGAAGTAAAATCTAAAGCCTCTTTTATTTTAGCATGTTCGTTTAGCATGATTATTTGATTTCACAACCATTCTCTTACTTTCTAGTTGCCCATTCAAGTAGAAGGATAGTGTGTCTATCCATCAGCTAATAACGTTTTTCAAAGGCAACAACGTGAAGGTGAATTATCAGGGTGCTAGCGCCAGATATAGCTGGGCTGGACCCTCTTAAGCCTTCACTTTGGTGTGTTTGCTATTTTCTTTAGGCCTCCGTGTGCTCAGAAGGGCAATGGGGATAACAGCATCTCATCTTCCTAAGACTTTTGTAAGATAGACTGTGGGACAACGCATGCACCCCACATCGACTATTCTCTCGTTGTTAATTTTGGGACCCCTGTGTGCATTATAAAGACAACACAGGTATCGCAGGACAGGTACAAGGTGTGCCATGAGATTCTGGCTCATCACACAAGCTGAAAGCAAGTGGGTACGATGCCTGGTACTTGTGAAGTGTGTTCCTCAAATATAGAAAGGCAAGAGCCCAGAGCCTTCCTGTTCTTCAGTCACAGTCCCCCGGGGAGCTTGTAGTCTAGCCATAAAAGGATACATTTGTTTAGGATGATATCCCCACATGCTTAAGAGCAGGGAATTGAAAGTTTTTCTCCAAAAATGCTGAAAAGGGGTTTTGCAGGGTTTTTTTTTATGTTTTTTGTTTGTTTGTTTTGAGACAGGGTCTCTCTACATAGCTCTGACTATCCTGGAATTCACTTTGTAGACCACGTTAGCCTTGAACTCACAGAGATCTGCCTGAGTGCTGGGATTCAAGGCGTGCACCACAAAGCCTGGCAAAAGGGATTTCACGAGTATGTATTCACACTCTAGTAACGGCCGGACATGCTACGTTTGTCACTACATTTGATTTTCAGTCAAGGACTGTAGCTTATTGGCATGCATGTGTGTGCCCATGCATGCCAACCAGGAACCCAGGACTTTATACAGGCGGAGCAGGAACTCTGCCAGGAGCTGGGCCCCCAGACTTTTTTTTTTAACCCCTTTCAAAACAGGATGTTAGAAATGTATCTCAGCCTTTCTTTTAAGTCAGCCTAAAGGGGAACCTCTTGGGTGGCATGTGACTCTTGCATATTCATGCCTTCCAAACACTGGGTTTTCAGGATTTGTCCTTTCTAACTGAAGATGAAATTGTAGAAGGAGTGGGAAGCTGCTGGCTCTCCGACGCCCACCATTTGTTTTTACAAAGTCTTTTAGGAGACTACACTTCAGGATAGTTGGTTCCTTTGATGTACCAAGTTTATGGGCTTTGCCAGATTTTGTGTTTAGTAGGGTGCTTTCATGAGAATCCTCAAGTGAAGATGCGCTGGGTCCCTTCTATGTCCCTGGGGTTGACAACATGACCAGAGAGCTGGTGACAAAATGCTTAGCGTGACACAAGAGGAAACCTCTATAATTTATGGCTCAAATGTAACTCATGGTCTTTTAATGCCCAGCTGATTCCTGCTAAGACAATCAGTGTGTGTGTGTGTGTGTGTGTGTGTGTGTGTGTGTGTGTGTGTGTGTGTGTGTGTGTGTGTGTGTGTGTAGTAATAGCAAAAGTCATTGCAGATTTCTTTAAGTGTTCCCCAAAGACTTATGTGTAGAAGGCTTGGCTCCCACCTGTGGCACTAATGGGAGGTGGAGCCTAGTTGAAGAAGTGAGGTCATTGGGCATGTGTCTTGAAGGGGATGCTGGGTCCCGCCCCTTTTCCACATTCTCTATTTTCCCATGGTGAAGGAAACGATTTTACGTATCACCTGCTCCCATCCTGTCCACCATGGGCTCAAAAGCCATAGGAACAGTGACCATGGATTGAAACCTTTGAAAATGAGCCCAGATCTCTCCTCTCAACAGGTTGAGCTTCTCTGGTGTTTAGTCATAACATAGAAAAGCTGTAGTCGTGTAATACAATCCAGCAACTAAAGGGAAGACTAATGTGGGGACAGGTCTATGTCCTTCATAGAGAAGTGTGCTTTCCAACTAAGGAATGTCTTCACTTATTTTTGTTTCAAATCCTAAATTTTGACTTAGGGACATATTACGCAAATGGCTAGAAAAGTTCACTTTATCATTGATAGAATATTGAATTTTGGAATTGACATATGACCAACTAGCATGACTGACATTTTCTTTAGTTTTGTAAAATCTGAATGTAGATTGTGCTAAGACAATCTGTGTGTGTGTGTGTGTGTGTGTGTGTGTGTGTGTGTGTGTGTGGTGTGTGTGTGTGTGTGTGAAGTACTAATTGTCAATTATTATCTTGTTAAAATTTTCTGAATCATTGGTGCTGCTATGTAAGATGATATCAATTGCTGAAGTACAGTAGCACTACTTTTGGGCAAGGTGGGATGATTTTTTGTTGTTGTTGTTGTTTTTTGAGACAGGGTTTCTCTGTGTAGTTTTGGTGCCTGTCCTGGATCTCGCTCTATAGACCAGGCTGGCCTCAAACTCACAGAGATCCGCCTGGCTCTGCCTCCTGAGTGTTGGGATTAAAGGCGAGCGCCACCACCTCCCAGCTGATTTTATTTTATTTAAATCAGAATCTTGAAAAGAAGTGGCAAATAGAAGGAAATACATTTTAGGTATTTCTATGATTTTTCATATATTTAATGGATTACATATGTTTGTTTGAATGACCAATGTTCATTTGATTGCTATTTACATTTTTTTTCTTGCAAACTGCTATGTGAGTTTGTTTCTATGTTCTTTCAGCCAGAAGGACAGTCTACAGCTGAGAAATAGACTAATGATACCCAGTGCAGCCCAGGAGCAGTGCCAGCACTCAGCCACAGGGGGTGCTGTATGCCACCTGCAAGGCCTCTGGCACTACTGCACTCTTGGGAACCTGTGTGCTGTTGAGGATTCAGCACCCCGGGGAAGAGGCCTCATAAAGGGAGGTGTTCTGCCCATGGATTTGGATACTACATCTGAGTGAGTCTTCTCATTGATGTGATAAACTACTCTCTAACTCTGCTGCCAAGTGATCGGGGACAGAGCAAACGAGGAAAGAGAGGAGAGACGCTGTTTGAAAGACCAGAGAAATTGGTATTCATGTCTGTCACCGTCTTGGCCTTAAACCCACATTTTTATGTCTCTGTCTGCTTGGTAAAGGTCAAAGCACTTTTTACTTGAGGTAAAAAACGCTTCCCAGGAGAGATGTCTGCATCCAGTTCTGAAGATGATTAATGTTCTCAGGAC
Source organism: Peromyscus nudipes (assembly GCA_902168325.1). Taxonomy (NCBI): domain Eukaryota; kingdom Metazoa; phylum Chordata; class Mammalia; order Rodentia; family Cricetidae; genus Peromyscus; species Peromyscus nudipes. The sequence goes on along the minus strand of CABHPH010160622.1, from coordinate 45,551 downwards.
CCAGAATTGTTGCTGATGGTCTGGCCTACAGCTTTGGAAGAAATGGGGTGCACTTTTGAAGCCATCTAAATGACTTAGTGAAGGGTAACTCTCAAGTTGATTTTTTTAAGAAGGGAAAACCTGTGGTTTGGCCCTGAGGAACGGCTAATCTATCCTAGATCCATGAGTGGTGACTTGGTTTGTGAGCCGAAAAGTATATATATGGACAGGAACAATGAAGAGGATTGTGTGGTCTATTGCTCAGGTTTGCCTGCAAAGAACAGAAGTCAGTAGAGTTAGTTGAAGCAGACAGGGATTTGTTGCAGGATATGAAATGGTTTTCAGACACTGGGAAAGACTGAAAAATCAGATTCCAGACTGATCCTTTAAGAATACCACCCAATGCCACCCTGAACAACTCACCAAGCCGTTGCCTCCTCTCTAACTCAGCAGGCATCAACCAAGTGGGCAGTGATGGCCACCGCATCTAGCCGCAGAAACGTAACATCTGCCAGGATGAGGCACCTGACAGCTCATCGGCAAAGTGCTGACACCGCCATGAGTACAAAGCT
>CABHPH010160622.1:0-42500 GCA_902168325.1 Peromyscus nudipes | reverse complement strand
TGGTTTGATGATGACATGTCATTTACCACCGAGTGCTCCCAAGTCTCTCAAGGCTCAGGGAACTCTGTAGAAGAGGAGGTAGGAAGCCTGTAAGAGTCAAAGGTGATGGACGACTCCAAGGAAACTGTGTTTTCCAGATACAGCAGGATTGATGCACACGTGAACCCACGGCAGCCTATGTATGCCCTGAACAGGTTCACGCCGGATGGGTTCAAAGTGCAGAGATGGGAAACTGAACACAAGGCCCCATCCAGAGCCAAGACACTATTTGCAATTGATACCCACTGCCAAAGGGAAAATCAGTTTTCTCCAATGGAGTGTCAATAAGTACATCAACCGCACTCCAAGACAGACCCCATTCCCAGGAGTTCACACAAACTGAACTCCAAGGAGTATGTTTTGTGAATTTTTTCATTTTGTTTTGTTTTGGCACTTTTTTTTGGTCTTATTTCTTTTTGTTTGTTTGTTCTGATTTTATTTTTTGTGTTTTTTTAAGAGAAAGAACGAGAGAGAGAGAGAGAGAGAGAGAGAGAGAGAGAGAGAGAGAGAGAAAGCATAGTTGGGGGAAGGAAAAGATATAATCAAAATATATTGTATTAAAAACTTAAAAAATAGATAAAGGAGGAAAATAAGTTATTGGAACACGATCACTATGGCACCTCCACAGTCTGTCTGACAACCAAAATAGGTAACTGTGTAAACTGAGGACTCGGGTGCCTTAAGACATGGTTGAGGGGGAGGTTTTTATTGTAGATAGCAGGGATAGTACAGCCAGAGGCATCTGGAAGAGTCCAGGGCAGAGAGAGAAAGTAGTAAACGGAGCATGGCCAGTAGATTGAACCAGTCCATGAGAGGGGGGTGGGGAGAGCAAGCAAGTAAGAGAGAGAGAAGGAGGGCAAAGGAGACCAAGAGAGAGGGGCACGAGAGAGGAAGACAAAGAGAGACTGCCTGGCTGAATGGCAGGGTTGTATAGGAACAAGAAACGGGAAGAGAAGCCCGTGCATTGGAGTTTAGGGTAGGGGATGGGGCAAAAAGAGCTGAGAAGAGCCACAAGCACTTGTGATCCTGAGGGAGGCCAGTGTGCACTTTGGTATGCTAATAAGCACCACGGCAGATAGCCATTTGTCCCCTCTGACAGTGATGAGGAATGGCTCTTTGGTAGGGGAACAGGCCCCAGGATTTAGGGGAGTAGAGTTTCCCTTGGACCTGACATTCCAGCCTTTTGTCGGTGGTAAGGGACAATATAATCTCTTCTAAAACTGCTTCTTAGCTGAAATTAGGGTGTCATTGTCAGAGCCCAGGAAAGCTGGGATGCCAGTCAAAGGGCAAGAGCAGGGAGGGGTGCAGGCTAGGGACCTCAGTTTTGCTCACTGCCCAGGTTCTGTGGGACCACCTGGGGCTAGCGAAGTGCAGACCACTTTGGAGAAGTCTAGAATGCTAGTCCAAACAGGGGCTCAGGCTGGCAAAAATTCACCAAAAGCATTCGGTTTATACTGGCTTTCAGGGCTTGCTGATTCTGAAGGATGACCAGGGGCTGGCATGTTGCAGGTGGGTTTTGGAGCAGTCTGCTGTCTGTAGTTAATTAGAAATCTGCTAGGACAGATATAGACTAGGGACTGAAGGTAAAGTTAAGGAGCTTATGGGAAAATCTTTATCTCGGGTGTATACTTGAAACTTCTAGTCCTGTGGTCCTGGTAGCTGCAGGGAGGGGAGGCATCCCAAGACTAGGGGAGACAGATAGCTGACCTACAGGCTGGGAAGCTTAAGCTGTTGATTGACACGAGTACTTATCTGGAGTTCTGTGACCAGTAGACTCAAATTGTGACTCCCTAAAACTTATATAATATTTTAAGTTTATAAAAATAGATAGAAGTTATAATGTATTAACATTACCACTGTTTGTAATCTGCACTGAAATTCTCATTGTAGAAAAAGCAGCTAATGAGTGTCTGTAAACATTTGGAGTAGACTCACAACTTTGAGTCACAACAAAAGTTTGCACATGCAAAAAAATGATTCTGTGTTAAAAGCATGAACACTCTTTCCTCTGTCTAAAGGGTTTTGATAGATAGATAGATAGATAGATAGATAGATAGATAGATAGATAGATAGATAGACAGACAGATAGTGAGAAGCACTTTTAAATCTATTCTTAGAAAACAATCGAAGGAAATTTGAAATTTTGAGCTTGTGACTATGATAATAGCAGTCAGTGCATTACCAGGGCTGTATTGATAGCTTATCAGAACTTATTAATCCACTGATTTATGTTAAAACATTGATAAAACTCTAACCTTTTGAAGTCTTAGTATAACAATAGCATAGCAAGAGTTAAAGAAATCTGAAACATTTCTGATTTTTACATACTGTCTTAGTTAAGATGTCTATTGCTGTGACAAAACACCATTGTAGCACGAATCCTAATTGGTCTTAGTGTTAGCATTCGGGCTTCTATGCTGGCCTGCCCTTAGGGTCCTGACAGGGTATACCTCAGCTGCAGTCACTAAGAGCACACCCCTGTGAGCATTCACAGTTTCCTTATAAAAGGTGGGCCTTGTACACCTCCCGTCTCTCTCCCTCTTTCTTTTCCTTCACTCTCATCCCCAGGGACCAGTTTCTCTCCCCTTCTCTGCCCCTTCTCTACCCTTCCCTCAATAAAATTCCTACATGGGCCCTGTTGTATGGTGTGGCTCCTTCCCGCTGTTTTTAAAATACACCACTTAGTAAAAACCAGGAGCCAGATATCGGGGTAAATGTTGAAAGATCAGAGAGACAAAGGAAAAAGCCACAGCCACCTCTCACCTCACCAACTCCTCAGGCGAAAGGGGACTGAGCTTCTGTCTCCTCCCGCCTTATATTCCTTTCTCTGCCCAGCCATATCACTTCCTGTCTCAACCTCCCTAGTGCTGGGATTAAAGGCGTGTGTGCCTACCAAGTACTGGGAGCAAAGGCATGAGATCCCAAGTGCTGGGATTAAAGGTGTGTGCCACCACTGCCTGGCCTCTATGGCTAACTAGTGGCTGGCTTTGCCCTCTGATCTTAGGGCAAGCTTTATTTGTTAGAGCACACACAAAATATCACCATACACTATGACCAAAAAGCAAGCCTAGGAGGAAAGGGTTTATTCGGCTTATGCTTCCATGTCACTGTTCATCATCAAAGAAAGTCAAGACAGGGACTCAAACTGGGTAGGAATCTAGAGACAGGAGCTGATGCAGAGGCCATGGACCATGGAGGGGAGCTGCTTACTGGCTTGCTCTCCATGGCTTGCTCAGCCTGCTTTCTTACAGAACTCAGGACCACTAGCCCAGGTATGGCACCACCCACAATGGACTGAGCCCTCCCATACCAATCACTAATTAAGAAAATGTCTTACAGGTTTGCCTACAGCCTGATTTTGTGGAGGCATTTTTCTCAAATGAGGCTCCCTCTTCTCTGATGACTCCAGCTTATGTAAATTGTAGTCAAGACACATACCTTACATCACTTCCTCAGGACTTTACAACTTTCATTTGCACACATTAAATTACTTTTTTTAGCTCCTCACAACTTACATACCTTTAAAACTTTCATTTTCTCATTCAGCCATTTACCATGAAACACAGGTAGTTGATTGCTGAGAGCAGTCATTGAAAAGCAAGTTCCTTTAAATAAAGGAATAGTGAAAAGTCACATTGAAACCAGTTTTCTGAGCTTATCTCCATCAGTGTGAAGCCTGTCTGTGAGTCTGGTTTTATTATTGTTGTTTGTCTGATGTTTTTTTAGCAGGAGACCTAGAAGTTCTGGGAAAAAGGCAAGGCCTGAATTTTACATATGAAATAAAAGACAAGACAGCTTCAGCTGTGTGACAAGGAGCCGGTTGCTTGTTGTTGTTAAAATAATAAAGCTACAGCTAGGCACCAACACCATTAGAGATCCAAGAAGGATAAATTTGAGCAGAAAGTATAATCCAAATGGCCTCTTTATCCATTAAAATGACAGAGACTTACCCACCACCTGGACAGTTATCCTGGGCTCCTCCATGGTGATCTCGATGGCTCAGGGGCAGAGGTTGTTGGTTGTCAGCTGTCACACAGGACACCATTAACTCTTCAGCTTCCACACAGAGCAGCATTGGCCTTCGGCTGCCAGACCCAAAAGGTCTGAGATATTTTCCTCTGGACAAGGAACTTGGGAAAAGTGACCTACCTTGGGGAGGCAGATAGGGCAGTCAACCCCAAACTGTCCACGGTTTTGGCAGGGTCTTGGCAGCAGGCAAGGCATGGGGCAGTTCTTGCCAGTGGCTGGCTTTGCCACATCCGAAGCAAGCACTTGATGGAGTTCATTTGTGCCCCATCATCTTCTCTGGAGGAAAGCCTAGGGCTACTTCAAGGATCTGGCATTCCTGTCTATCATAGGAAGCATTTTTCATTAAACACTGTAATTGCTGTAGTCAGCAGATCTCTGGAGAGTTCTGAGGGCTATCTATTAAGTATACCTGATTTTAAACAACTTTACTTGTTTTTAGTTACTTCAGGCTTAACCTTGAAAACTTATACAGGAAGCTAAATAAAACTTGTCTCTGTAAATGAATTATATTTGTACTTAGAATGACTATGAACATAGTTGCTGTGGGATGGTCTTTCTGTACGCTGTGAATATGTGTTGCTACCAGTGGTTAGTTAATAAAGAAGCTGCCCTGGCCTATGGCAAGACAGATTATAGCCAGGCAGGAAGTCTAAGATATAGGGAGAAGAAAGGCAGAGTCAGAGGAGACACTGAGTTCTGCTGGGGGAGCAAGATGTAACAGAACACAGGTAATGCCACAAAGCCCACAAAGCCACATGGAAAAACATGGATTAATAGAAATGGGTTGAATTAAGTTGTAAGAGATAGTTAATGATTAGCCTGAGTCATAGGCTACAGTTTGTAATTAATATAAGCCTCTGTGTGTTTACTTGGGACCAAGCAGCTGTGGGACATAGGAAAACTTCCGGCTACACATAGTTCTAAGCACATTAAAGAATTTGATCATTTATAAGGTAACTGACCCTTAACTTGCATGCCATAATTATTTTAACAGTTTACAACAAGTTAGTAGCTTTTATAAGATTAGGATTTTACAGTTTTATTTGTTAAATTTGAGTCTTAAAAATTTGAGTTGAAGATTTAATTAAAGATCATTAGCATCAAAATAAAACTTTAAACCATAAATACAGTTCACAGAAAGACTGGGAACCTTAGTTTCCTGATCCTGATTTCATCGTGCACCATTACAGAATATCAGTTCTTATATGACTCAGTTTATTCAAAGAATTAAAACTTAACCGAGTTAGCAAGGACAAAGAGGCTAGATATATACCCCAAGTCAGTTACTGTTGACCTAAGTAGAATTTGGTAATTTATAAAACTTATTTATCAAACATATGTTGTTTCTGATCTAAAAATTTTAGAGACCTGGTGTTGAACACAGCAAAGATGTAAGTGGATAGATATACTTCTCTAAGTCAGTTTCTGTTCACCTGTGTATACCTTGACAACCTTAGAAATTTGTAAACCTTATTTATCAAATATACCTTATTAATCAAATACTTGTTTCTTATCTAAAATTTTTACTCTCAGGATAAAAATCATCATACAAAAAACCATTCTAATCCAAACTATCTTGGAGATCAGCTGCTCCCTCCTCAGTCTGTAAGGAGATACGATGATAAGCATAGGACTCAGTAGAACCAAGAAGCTTTATGAGTGTTTCCTTAATTGTTTTATACCACATGATCATCTTAATCAAGATGGTGGTGAAGTTACACAGCATGTACTCTCTTTAACCTTAGTAAAGATGGCTGCTGGTCACATGGTTGCTTCCCTCAGCTAAGTTGCATGGTTGCTAGTTAGTCCTATCTAGGTGAGCCATCAAGCACACAAACCTTTTCTTTTTTTTTCCTTAAACAAGAGTTGAATCCAAGTTACATATACAATATGCTGCAGTAAACCTATTTTTCTAAACAAGAGTTGAATCACATAGATGTTAGGTCTCAAACCCAGGACAAATGGCTAACTGAGGTGCTTATGTAACATAGCAAAGCAGACCTAGCTGCCAGGTTCTCCCAGTATCCCTCAATCCCTACCTGTTACAGGGTCCTTCTGGCTGGCATACCCCATCCCCTACCCTAAACTTCTCAGCCCAGGGGCTGGGCTACCCTTGCACCAGCTGGCCTTCCCTATATAATCCAGACATTTTAGTCACCCAGCCTTTTTGTGTACCCTTTACTCTCCTGGCTCTCCCCTCCTCCCTCTCCTCACATGGCCCAGCTCAGGGCTGTGTTCACTCTGGACTCTCCCAGATGTCTCTGCCTCTGGCTATGCTCTCCCTTTTATCCACAATAAATCTTCTCCTCCACCATACCCAGGAGCAGTCATGTCCCTCCTCTCCTTTTTCATTTGTTTTTTTCACTCACTATATAGTATGCTGTAGCATATTCAGGTTACCTATGCATAGACTTTTAAACTGTCAACCTATTGTTACAAGTTTTAAGCTAAGTTTTTTGTTACAGATTTTATGGATTTTAATCACACCTAACTAATTTACAAATTCTGAGATAGTTCATATAATAGTCCTATGAGATTTATTTTTAGAGCAGAGAGCAAAGAAATCATACAGATAAAAGATTTTTTAAGAGTGGAAAGTAGTCAGGCTGTGATGGCACACACCTTTAATCCCAGCACTTGGGAGGTAGAGACAGGTGGATCTCTGTAGCTAGAGTTTTTCTGGTCCTGCCTGGTCCACAGTCAGGACAAAGCTCTGTAACCCGCCAGTCCCACAGCAGTTCAGACCCAACCAAGTAAACACACAGACTTATATTGCTTACAAACTGTATGGCCGTGGCAGGCTTCTTGCTAACTGTTCTTTTATCTTAAATTAACCCATTTCTATTAATCTATACCTTGCCATGTGGCTCATGGCTTACTGGCATCTTCACATGCTGCTTGTAATGGCGGCGGCTGGCAGTGTCTCTCTGCCTCAGCCTTCCACTTCCCAGAATTCTCTTCTCTGTTAGTCCCGCCTATACTTTCTGCCTGGCCACTGGCCAATCAGTGTTTTATTTATTGACCAATCAGAGCAATTTGACATACAGACCATCCTACAGCAGATCTCTGAGTTTGAAGCCAGCCTGGTCTACAAAGTGTGTTCCAAGGCAGCCAGGGCTGTCCAGAGAAACCCTATCTACACACACACACACACATACACACACACACACACACACACACACACACACAAAGTGTAAAGTAGAAAGGGCTCAGAGATAAGAGAATTTGGGGATCATTTGCTTGTCCAGTGGCAGAAGTTGTTACAATCTGCAAGAATTTGAAAATCAATTGTACCATTTTTGTGGCCATTGAGCTGTACTAAGGCCAAGGCTTTCATGAAATCTCTGAATATTAGGAGGAAAAGAGAAAAGGCCAAAGTCCACCAGAGGGCAGGTCCCAATAAGCTGCAGAAGGGAGCTGAGAGACAGGGGTGACAAGAGTCACAAACAGGAACTCCACCAGATGGAGGAGGACAGTATCATGGAGGCTCAGAAGGGCGTAAGGAAGCTTTGGGGCTCAGGCTCCAGTGAGCCAAAGAGAGGGACAGAGCAGGCGGCTCCTGGGGGAGGCAAGGAAACGCCAGGAGGAAGCCGAGAACCTGTGGAGGGCAGAAAGGGTGGCAGAGAAAGGTAAGTGTAGGAGAGAGCAGATTGAGGGAGAGACAGCCTTTGGGGAGAGCCTAGCAGGCTCCTGGAGCCAGAGTGACCAGGAGATGCCCTGAATCATAGCGAAGGAGCGGGCACAGCAGGAGGCAAGAAGCAGCGGCAGAGACAGCCTCTAGAATTTAGAGTCAAATGTGGTGGGTGCAGAAGCCAGCAGGAACAAATGACCCATACCTACCTTAGGAGAGCCAAATCAGCAGCTTGGTTGAATTAGGAGAGGCCAAAGGGGTCCCTTTATGCCCTACCCAAAAGTTTCCGAACCGATGTATAAACCAAGAACATGACCATTTCAAGGTACGGTTGAGGGGAAGGTTTCTATTGTATATATGAGAGAGAGAATAGCCAGAGGCCTCTGAGAGAGTCCAGAGCAGAGAAAGGAAGTAGTAAACTGAACATGGCCAGTAGACTGGACATGACCATGAGGGGTAGTGGGGGAGAAAGAGGGTGAGGGCAAAGGAAACCAAGAGAGAGGGTCAAGAGAGGAGAGAGGTCCGAGAGAGGAAGAGAAAAGAGAGAGCGCATCAATGAAATGGCAGGTTATGTGGGAGTGAGAAGGAAGGGGAGGGAAGGTCAGGAACTGGAGAAGTTTAAGGTAGGGGGAGAGATGGGAAGAGCTGAGAAGAGCCACAGGTAGATGTGATACTGCGTGAGTCTAGAGGCCGGTGCGCTGTGGTATGCTAATAAGCACCAAAGATAGCCATTTGTCCCCTCTGACAGTGACAAGGAAATGGCTCCTTTGGTAGGGGTATCAGAATTTGGGAGAGCGGAGTTTCCTTGGACCCGTGATTAGTGGGTGATATTCTCAGCATAGACACGCTGGACAAAAGGTTGACTGAGGGCTGGAGAGATGGCTCAGCAGTTAAGAGTACTTACTGTTCTTGCAGAGGACCCAGGTTCCCAGCACTCACATTGGACAACTATTGTAACTCCAGTTCCAGGGCATCTTACTGCCTCTTCTGGCTTCCCTAGGCACTGGCACACATGTGGTCCACATACATGCATGCAGGAAAGTACGTGTACATAAACTAAAATTTAATTTTTTTTAAAGATTGATTGGAGTCCTAGGAGGGATGAAGCCAATGGACAAGACTTCATCAGAATATTCAGAATAACATGCCATTTATGAATTGTTTATTTCTGGAAGTTTCCATGTGATATTTTGGGACCTCGGTGGGACACAGTCAATACAGTTCCAGTTCCACAGCAAAGGGGTTCCTCAGCTGTCCCAATTCTAGTTTGTCTTCAGTGCTGAGTAACCATGAGTGAGCTAGCCTCCCTCGTCACCCAGTTCCTGGCTCTCCCAGGCATCCAGGTTATGAGGGAAGTGCTCCCCACCTTGACCCTCAGGGGGTCTCTGCGTCAGCAGCCCTAGTACATGAACTAAGCCTGCCTTTCCCATCATGGCCAAATGACCACTGTGTCAACTGTCTGGGAAAGTTTCCATAACGAATAATAGGCTCTTCTATCAGATCAAGATTGGATTTGGGGGTTCAGAAAAGCAACTCCTATAGGGGGAAAAATGCAAGAACCTGGAGCCAAGTCACAGCCTTTTCCAGTGCCAAGACCCCCCGAGCCTAGTGCGAACCCTCCTGCAGTCTCTGGTTTCTGCTCTGTGAATTGGAGATTAGAGACAACACTGGCCCAGCTAAGGCCCCAGGTTCCATCCCAGCACCACAAAAAAAAAAAAAAAAAAAAAAAAAAAAAAAAAAATAGACGCAAGCCGCCTTTCCCACAGCACTGCTGCTGCTCAGGGTCTTTCAAGTGTCTGGAAACTGCAAGGGACTGGCTCACATTTGCACTTAGTGGGTCCCTCCCTCCTGCACATGGAAGTGTTAATCATGGTCCCAGGTCAGCAGCTCAATAAACCAATAAACGCCCCCTTCCTCCTAATCCTCCCTCCCAGATCCATCTCCACATGAACCCCCAGCTTCTCAGGGCAAAGCTAAATGACTGCCCGGTGCTTGCCCTGGGGTCGGCCGACCACACAGGAGCCTGGAGCCAGGGATGGCCTCTGGGGCTGCGACCCCTTCTGGACCTCCCCTCCCACCAGCTCTGTAGGTGTGGGTAGGTGTGGGAACCCAAGCCTTTAATAGCCCTAGAGGGCTTTGCTGAAGGAGTAGAGTTGGGACAATAAAACTTCCAGCCTCCCAGTTCCCAGGCTCTTTGTCAACCACCCAGCATGTCACCTGACAGCTAATGTAGACTGTGGCTCTTTGCTCCCCTGAGAGAGGCTTAAAAACACAAGTCTGGTTTGTAGAAAATCGAGAGGCTGACAGTTCTTGGCAGTTCCAAGCTGTGAGCAGCTAACAGGAAGAAGGGAGCAGGAGCCGCCAGTGGGACTCTTGGGAGACACCATTTCTACCTGGGAAAGGAGAAGAGTCGAGCAGTATCTTCCTCCATCGAAGAGCCAAGACCCAAAGCATCCATCCTCCAGCTGGAACCAGCCACAATGGGCCAGGGCTGTCATAACACACCCACAGCCCACCAAGCCGCAGTCTGAGGGTTTAGGTCTCCAGTGGCTCCTTTGCACAAAGCAAGGATTCCAGAAAGTTCTCTTTCCCAAGACAGTAAACATAGATGCTCTATTTTGGTTTCTTCACACCCAGACCTCAGCCAGTATGGGGGGCAGAGCCTCCACTGTCTGCAGTCAGCCCCACTGGAAAAGAAAGGCTGCCCTTGTTCAGCTGGGAAAGTGGCTGTGGCTCCCCACAATGGAGAGGCAGTGTGATGATGAAATGCTTTTCAACAGACTTTGTGAGAGGCCTTCCGGGTGTGAGGTGGGCGAGGTCCAGGGAGGAGGCTGCCAGAGGGTGCCTGCCAGACCTGCTTTCTCTGAACTGCTAGCCCCAGTAGGAAAAGGAAATTCAAACTTTATTTTGAATTTTTAGTATGATCCACAGTGCTAAGGGTTCAAGGTCCGGGGTTTGGGAAACTTAGAGGTGCTGTGAGAAGCTCCTGAAATGTTGTATTGGAGGTCAGTTCAGGAGCTGAGGGTCCCCTCTACCACAGAATCATCGCAGGCACAACCAGAGGTGGTGACATCGATGGGTCAGTCCGCAGTCAGGAAGGGACATCCCTTAAGTGATGCATGTCGAGGGATTCTTACGCTGGTCACTTCCCAAATGATCCCTTCAACCCTGCACGGCACTGCGTGGACACGTACACACACACACCCTTAGTACCATGATGCGATGCCATCGCTTACAGAGCTCGGTCATGTGTATTTAGATCCATAGCCAACAAGTGATGACATGGGTGTGCTCAGATGTACCAGAGGTTTTGCGTGGTGTGATCTGGTGCTGGCACAATGAAGACTCCTGACCACAGCCCCAGACCTCAGCCGGCCTTGCTTGCTTTCAGAGTTAGCTTTTGTTACTGTTGTCTGTGGTTCTTCTAGGACCTTGTCACACTAGGCAAGCACTTTACTACTGGACAGGGTCACTCGCCACACCAGTAGCCTTTTCTTGTTTTGGTTCTGAAAGGTCTTCGATTGGGAGTTCAAGAGGGACACTGGGATGAATTGTCATTGGAACAGAGTTTATTTTCAAAATGTATTAATGCCATACAGACAACATACAGGCTGGGGCTCTGAGGAGAGTTCTGACCCCACACCAGAGATGGACAGCGTGGCAGAGAACTCTCAGGAGAGGAAATCAGGGCCCACAGAGCAGAAGTGGGAGCTTCTTCTTATGTGACCATGAGGGAGGTGACCTTGCGGGGAGGTTTCATAGCACAAACTTGTAGCCAGGCTCTCTGATTCCTGAGAAAGTAGGGAGCAGAATGTGTGGCCACCAATACCCACTTCCATACAAAGTCTCTTCTCCAGGTGATGTATCCTGGCCCCTGGGAGTCTGTTAGGGACTGGCGGACAATGACTCCATAGAGCTCCTGTGGTTATCTGTGAAAGTGGGGAGGCTGGGGCAGGTACCACAGCTTAAGCAGCAGCTATTGCCTCACATTACATTCTTTTTTTTTTTCCTAGAAGAAGAAGAGTTAGTGGCCTCCACCCAAAGGTCTCACTCAGACAGTCTGGTTTTCTACTCCTTCCCAGTCAGCTGCAGATAAGCCGAATTGGACCAGCATCCCACACGACCACAATCTGCTAAGTCTGAGAGCCCTGTCACCTAGCTAAGGGTCCTCACCACTCACTGCAGATACCAAAGCAGGCCTCCAGAAGCGCCTGGGCTTCAGAACCTGGTCCTGGACAAATGGAGTACATTTACAGTTGGCCCAAAGCAACTAAGATGCAAAAATTTTAAATATACTTCACAATCCACAGAGGATGCCCTTTAAAATGCATTCAGAGCATGCACAAAGAAACCAACAGGTGAAGAGGGAAGGGAAGACCCCAGGGCCTGCATCACATCACATCTTCCACACCCTCACCCTCTGGCTCCCATCTCGGATGCTCCCCCTACCGGCTTCTTCAGCAAACCCAACCTAGAGAACAGAGGATACTCATTCTTCTTCTAAGACCCTCACTGCTCAGACCTGAAGGCTCACAGCCAGAGCTCTGAACTGAAGCAGCCGTGTGTTGATGGTGTCCAGGGTTCTCCCAGTTGCAGAAGCCCCACCCACTGATGTTCAACTTGAGGGAAGACCCTGGATGGCTATTTATATCCATTACAGGTAGCAATGCCGACTTGGCCAGTGACTGTAGCAAAACTGCCTGCCTTGCCTGTGGCAGTGGCCCAAGACAATACCCTTATCCAGGACACAGCCCTCCTACGAAGTCTGGGGCTCACAAGGTTCCAACGATGGGTCACAAGTCCCAAGTAAGGGAGAATATCTGAAAATGGTCACCAAAAAGAGAAGAACACTTGGTCATAAAGTTGAGTTGCCTTGTCAGACATTTGGAAACATTAACAAGAGCCAATGTTGTGTTTTCACGTCGTGGTCTTTAAAGAAATAACCATGCAAAGGACGAAGAGAACCTTGGATTCTGCTCATGTCCCTGGAAAGGAGGAACAAGGAGTCTTAAAGACAGAGGAATAAACACAAAGGACATCTTGCTCAGAGCAGCCTAAGGCTGTCGTCAGCATTATTGCTTGCTGGTTAGGTGCAGAGCATCCTAAGTAAACTCTCTTGATGACGTTTGACACTCAGGTTTCATTGCACATATAGAAAAACTCAAACAAAGGAACCTCAAGGTAAAATCAATGAGACAAGGGGAGAGTTTGGGGATGAGACACGGTGGGACAAGTGTAAGATTCCACCACTCTGTTTGCTTTATTTTTTTGCTGGAATTTGTTATCCATCCAAGAATAATGGATCAAGTAGGGTATCCCACCATCTCTCCAAAAACAATAATGCTACATGCCCAAACTTTCCCAGTTGCAAAAGCCCTGTATCCAAAAACTTCTGGAGGTCCTCCCCTCCCCACCCCATGGTAACCATCTCATACCAAATAAATTCTGCTGCTGTCACAGGCTGGTTGTAAGTCTTTCCATTTCTTACATGGGCTCTGCACAGACCATAAATTCATTGATGAGTGAGTCAGATTTTGACCACAATCCTTTCCACAAAGGCTGGGCGAGGTATGATGAATTTAAGCTCCGTGGCCATCTACAGGAAAAACCATATGCATTCCCTCTCCATAAATTGAGAGTGGGACATTGAAAGAAGATGCCTGGGGGTTCACTTATATCCAGATTCACTGAACCTTTAATAGCTGTTTGGATGAACGGCCATCAGCGCTTGTTCTGGTCTAGTCCACTAGCCACCAACTGTGAGTGTGGCTAGCTCACACCTCTTCTGACCTTGGAGGTCTGGTCCTAAGGTTAGTCACACACACACACACACACACACACACACACACACACACACACACACACACACACACACAGCAGGCTTCCAGCTCTGAGGCAGTTCGATTTTACCTTGCCATTTTCAAGAGGCAGAAAACTGGTCAGAAAATGTCTTGGAGAAAAGCTTGAAGAGAAATTTAAATGGCGCATTTGGGCAGCCCTGCCTCATGTGAACCAAGAGAGAGCAAGCCCTCTGAACTTTGTCTGCCATGAAGGTACATTAGGTAATCCCGGAAGATGAGGAAACCTTGCTCTGAAGTACGTCATCCCCAGCTGAAAACTGACCAGCATGTAGAAAGGACCTGAGCATAAGACATCAAAGCTCCACCAGAGGAGAGGCCAGCAGGTTAGTGGTTAATTTTTGTAGCAGAGAAGCAATGGGGATGACAAAGGTCAGCGTGTCTAGAGGAAAGGTCTAGGTGTATCCGCGAACAGACAGTCCTTCTAAATCTGTGATATCACACAGCTACTAACAGGACTTGAGGGGAAAATGACACACACTGCGCACACAAAGAAGCAAAACACTGTGGCCTGAGAGGGAACAAGGCTTCCTTTATTCTGCAGATCATAACCTTGGTTCAGCCCCGTAAGAAGACCGCAGACAGTGTGGAGCACCCCAAGTTCAGAGGAACATTGACACCTTGGAAGCTGTCCAGAAGGGAACCACAAAGCTGAGTTACAGGCTGTGAAGGCTGGAGCAGTGGAGAGGTCAGTGACATTAAATACTGAGTGAGGGCAGCAGCTGTAAGTCACTGGAGCCAGGGGACCTAAAAATAATGACAAAATCTCCCCCAGGAAGAAGGAGTGGGTCCTGGGCAGCTACAACCCTCACCAAAGCTCTTGGGCAAAGGGCCACAAACACATTTAACCTGCAGCTGCCAGGGCCCTTGGATGATGGCCTCCCTGCACCAGAATTAGCCAGGTCATCTGTTAGAGACATGGTGCTGTGTAGGGTGTCAGCACAGACCAATGCAGTCTCTGGGACAGAGAAGAGAGCCTAGAAAGGGAAAGATGTGCTTGGCCCTCCCTTCAGCCCATCTCTCTTTTTCTCTCTCATGTCCTCTTCTTCCTTCCTTTCCATGCTGTAATTCCCCATGACCTGCTCCATCAGCTGGACATCGCCATCTTGGACTATGCTCAGATGAAGAGTGGTGGCCCTGAGGTGGGGATGGCTCTGCAGAACATGAAGAGCCATGAGGCCTAGAGGAGCAACAGCTACTGTGGAGGTCTTTACCTTGACCTTCCCTTCCCCAAGTTCCTTCATAGTCTGTTGGGACAAGGGCAACACGGGCCAGAGCATGAGATTTCAACTTGAAAGTCAAACAAAAATAGGTATAGAAAGCTGAAGAATGCCTTGCACTTTTCTAGCTTTGAAGCCAATCTCATGGTGGGCGGGAGTGACTTTTAGGTACAATTTGAATAGTTTAAAATTTTTAACTTCTCTTCAGCTGAGGAAATCTCTAGAGAATCCTGTTTGTTTGTTTTAGTTTGATAATATGAGGTAATCCCCTATAGTCATAGTTTCCTCATCTGAAGATTCTACAAGCACCAATGAAACCAACCACAGGTTGAAAATGTAAGGCAAATAGTACAACTTTCATGCATTTTCTTTTCATCACTCCTAAACAATATGGCTACCACATGATGGATACATTGGCTTAGGTATTATAAGTCAGCTAGACATGAAGCAGATAGGAGGCTATATGTGGCTTATCTACAAATACTATACTACTTTATATGAAGTCTTGAACGTCAGGAATATTGAGTATCTAAGAGGATCCTGAATATAACCTCCAGCAGATCTCCTAAGATGGACTGCACCATAAGGACTAAAACCAAGCTACATTTCTGTGTTAAAATAAAACCAGTGTGAAGAAAATCCTCCAGCCACAGAGCTTAAGGAAGAGATGTCTAGTGTTGTCATAGAAACTGGGACATACAACCCCCACACCCCATGCTCCAAGAGCCCTTCTCAAGTTCACTAGTAAAAGTGAGGGCCACTTGTTGCTAGAGTTTTCCTGCCTGGCCCACGGTCAGGATAAATCTCTCTCACCCACCAGTCCCACAGCCGCTCAGACCCAACCAAGTAAACACACAGATTTATATTGCTTACAAACTGTATGGCCGTGGCAGGCTTCTTGATAACTGTTCTTATATCTTAAATTAATCCATTTCTATAAATCTATACCTTGCCACATGGCTCGTGGCTTACCGGCATCTTCACATGCTGCTTGTCCTGGTGGTGGCTGGCAGTCACTCCCTCTGCCTTCCTGTTCTTTTTATTCTCTCTGTTAGTCCCACCTATACTTCCTGCCTAGCCACTGGCCAATCAGTGTTTTATTAGCAACACATTTGCCATACAGAACATCCCACAGCAGCCACTAAAGGGACATCACACTGTAGGTGACGATGATTCTTAAAATCTTCCAAACCTGTGTCCACTTCCCTGCTTTGGAACATAACCTCAAAAATTGCTCATGTCAGACGTGCTCATGAGCCATCGTCATTCATGGTGTTAACTCTCAGGATAGAAGCTCTGGTGACCAACTCCAGAGGGATACAGGTTGAGAGAGCAGCAAGGTTCCAGTGACCAGTGCTTCCCTAGAGCCGGAAGCAAGTTTGAGTTGTGCTCCGGCAGCCTCTTTCCTCCTGCAACCCCACATGTAGATCTTTTGTTATTCTGTCCCAAGAGTCTGTGACTCATGGGAGCTGAGACTATCATGAGATGAATATAATATTCTTTATATTGAAGAAACCCTTGAATAGACGTCATCTGAGGACCACAAGAAGGATCCACGGGTAGTTAAAGGCTGGTGCCTTGCAGATCAGAGTAAAAAGATAATAGTCTAGCATTATGGCCCCCAGACAATGGAGGTAATGCTTAGGCAGCTCATGGAGGCTAAGTCCTAAAGTCTTCAGGTAGACACCTGTGGGCAGAAAAGCTCTGTAACCACTCTCAGCCAAGCTGGCCCACCAATGAGACACTGGGGTTATTAGGACTGCTAGCCACCATGGATGAGCTCAGCCTGACATCAGATCCTTGATGACAGCTCTGTTTCACACACTTCAGCTCTGTGTGTGTGTTGACTCTGACTTCTCAAGGCATCCCATTCTTCATATGTGACTGCTTATGTGCTCAGCAACTGACACCACCATGGCCTCTCTGATGCCCAGAGGTTTTTGACCGAAGGAAAACGTGAGGGCTCTTGGGACCCAAAACTAGATGAAGCCATGTCCAGAAAAGGAGAAATGGCACAGAAAATGGAATGTGAGACAGCCTTTGAGTCAAGATGCTCAAGATTGGAAGTCAGAGCTGCCTGGAGTCATCACTTAGGAACCATGAACCATCAGGAACTCAACTATAGTCTAAAGGGCCTAAACTACATTGACAATATTGATGCCAATATACATACCTTCTGACCCAATACTTCCACATCTTGGGATAGTCACAACATTAGCAGGCACATGTGGACATCAGAAAGTCTCAGAGGACAGTTCACTGTTTCACTCAAGTACAAACAACACAAACAAACATGGAGCAGGGAGAAATACATAGGACCGATGAATGTTAGAAGCAATGCATGTGATAGGCTTCAGCTACACACTCGTGATCAATTTCATGAGCCTACTGATGAGGAAAAGCAAGACCCTGGAGACAGGGCTTGATTTCTGTAAACCGGAAGGAAGGTGAAAGATGAAGCTCTGCTGCTTAGGTGTTATAACTAGGTGGAAATGCACAAAAAGAAGAAAGCAGACTGCAGAGAAGAGAATAAAGACGAAACCAAGAATGACCCCTGGCTCCCCTCAAACAGGTAGGAGGAGGTTCTGGGTGTTGGCAGTTGGGATGATTCCTTTTCATTATAGACTTGATTGGATTTAGAAACAGCTAGGTGATGTCTCTGTGTGTATCTTTGAGAATGTGTCTGAGATGTTTAACTGAGGAGAAACAACCCACCTTGAGGGTGAGAAGCACCATCCCGTGTGCTGGTGTCCTGGACTGAACAAAGGGGAAGAAAGAAGAGAAAATGTCGCTCCAGTGTTCATCTCATCTCTCCTTCCGTGCCCGTGGGTGAAGTCCAACGGGTGAAGCGCCTCCTGTTCCACTGCAGTGTCTCCCCTGAATGGGTAGAGTGAGATACGGAATTCCAGGATCGGGTGGGTGTATTAACAGGTGAAATCAATAAGGGACGCTCCCGGCATAGAACAAGGTTGACATTGCTGCTGATCCAGCCGTCACTATCCTGCAGTTCCGCCCAAGGGGAATGGGAACCAAACTGCCAGCCACGCTTCTCCACTATTCGCTGCCTGCTTGACCAGCCCAAGAGAGAGCGAGACCCTTCCCCCATAGGTTCTTAAGGGGTCATCTTCGGAGAAGACCAGGCCCATTGGGCCAAACTGTTCTATTCAATTGATCATTGGACTGAATGGCAGAATTCCCACAACACATGATGGACTGGGTCCCTTCTTAAGTGTGAGCAAAATAAGTCTTTCCCCTTGAGTTGCTTCTATTAGCTATTTTCTCACAAGAAGGAAAATAACTAACATGGAAAACAGGTAACAAGGAGTGCAGTTGCTGTAATAAATCTGACCATGTGGTTCATAGGCCAGCAGAACTAGTTTGCAAGAACCATACATAGAATTTCGAGATGTGCACTAGAAAAATTCTAAAACACGATAATCAGAGTTTAATGGGCCACTCTGGTGAAAGTTTAGAAAACGAGACACAGAGAAAAATGCAGGCAGTCGAGGTCTGGCTCATAGTGTTTCAGAAGGAAATAAGGACTCCATCATAAACCATTCATGTTACATTCTAGCAAATAAGCCAGCTATATGTTGTGTATGTACTGAAATTTTGAGTGACTATGAATTCAAAAGCAGTGGACAAATTGTTTGACAGAGTTATGTTTCAACATAGCACACTATCCGAGCATGGTTACAAGTCACTGCTTTTATCCAAATCTACAGTGAAAGAGAGCAAAAATTAGTGAAAATGCACAATTTGGCAAGTAAAGGAAGTCAAGAATGAGCTTAAAGATTCAGATAATGCTGGTGTGCGCAGAGAAAGCACTTGAACTTGTTAAAGAGATTGTGCCATTATGGAGCAACCTTGTAGCAAGCAAGCTGATCTCTGTGAGTTCCAGGACAACCGGGACTCCATGGAGAAACCCTGTCTCAAAGAGAGAAAGAAACCTTGTGCTCTGCACGGGGACAATGGGAGCGGTGCTCCGAGGGCCAGATCCCATCTATCAAATGCTCCAACGTGTGAAAATACAAATGTATTTGAAAGAAGAAAGCTTGAGTTAAGAATGCCCCTGAAAGTCTTCCTTCCTCAAAATTAGCCACACCCGAGGAAATATTCCCAGATTCCACAATGAAGGTACACAGAGGTTGTAACAGCTCTTGCAGGAAGAAGTCAGATTATATCCCACGCTGGCAGCATTAATTACCTGGTGCTGCTTTTGCAGACGTGCAAAATGCAAAAATTCTGGTGTCATGGAAGCTTCCATCCAGGTTCCAGGCTGCCATGAGACCAGCCAGTTTGTAGCAGGGCCATTTTCCCTGTGCACCATTGAGTGAAGTAAAGCCTAAGTTGCATGGAGACACCAGGATATTGAAAATACTCAAACATGGAATTTCCCACAAGAAAACACAGGGATTCGATGGATCCAGCCGGAGAGAAATGCTGTGTGTACTGGAGGTGGGAGGCTACCAAAGCCCTTTTGGATTCCAGGTGCTGACCTTTAAAAGGATTAAAAAGGGAAATTCGGGCACATGTGTGATGTGGACTCATCTGCAATAAAAACAAGGATCTATGCCAGCACCTCGACTGCCTAACACGGTGTTGGACGTGCTAGCCAAATCAGTTAAACGCTGGATGTGTAAAAATTAGAGGGAGACTGAAGTTCTGGGAGATAGATGTAAAAGCAACATTTGCCTTCAACAGGCCTCTGCTCAATTGAGCCAAAGTGTCCTAATTAAAAATGTGCCTCATTCTGATGTCCACAGGTCTGTGGGCATGGCTGACAAAGAGCAGGCTGGATTCCAGCTCCGTGCCCTTCAGCCAGTTGTCCTGTGCAGTGATAGAGGAACCTAAATGCGCGTCTCAGTGGAACCGTTTGGAAAGGATTACGGGGTGTGGCCTTGTTATAGGAGGTATGTCAGTGAGGGTAGAACTTGAGGTTTCAAAAGCCCATGATACTTCCAGTTAGCTTGCTCTCTCTGCATCATACCTGTGGATCAAGTGCCGTTCCTACCCGCTTGCTGCCATGCTCCACACCATGACGGTCATGACCTTTAACCCCCTGAAACTGTAAGCTTCAATAACTCCTTCTTCTATGAGTTTCCTTGGTCATGGTGTCTTCTCACAGTAATAGAAAGGTACTATGACATCTATTAAGTCATTATTACCTTAAAAAAAAGTAAGAATCTGTCTGTGGGAAATCGGTAAATAAGACGGCATTTCCACCCCACAGAACCCAGCAGCTTTAAAAGTGAAGTTCCTATGCACAAAGGAGATAGCAAGAGGACCCAATGTTACATGAAGAATCAAGGTTGCAGCAGTTATGAAATGCAGGAAAATTAGAATTTTTAGTATTTATTTACTTTTAATAATTTTATTCATTCTTTGAGAAATTCATTCACATATATAGAAAAAAATGAATTTTTTCATATGATTTTTTTTTTCCTGTAATGGAACCATGTGTGTGCTCCCTCCATACCCCTTACAATACTGATCAACACATTCTCCTAAGGGTGGGGTTGGGCTGGGGAAAGGCATCTCAATCCCTACCTTGTTTTGTCTTTTTCCTATTTAAGTCATGTCTGTAGTTTGCTTCTTCAGGTGAGAAAATAGAATTTAAAGAAGGTCCCCAAGATTGTTTTCTGACTCTTTTTTTTTTTTTTTTTTTTTTTTTTGGTTTTTCGAGACAGGGTTTCTCTGTGTAGCTTTGCGCCTTTCCTGGAGCTCACTTGGTAGCCCAGGCTGGCCTCGAACTCACAGAGATCCGCCTGCCTCTGCCTCCCGAGTGCTGGGATTAAAGGCGTGCGCCACCAACGCTCGGCTGTTTTCTGACTCTTAAATAAGGATTTTGTTTGTTGGTTTTGGTTTTGGTTTTTTGAGACAGGGTTTCTCTGTGTACCCCTGGCTTTCCTGGAACTCACTCTGTAGACCAGGCTGGCCTCAAACTCACAGAAATCTGTCTGCCTCGGCCTCCCAAATGCTGGAATTAAAGGTGTGCCCCCACCACCACCCAGCAGGATTTATTAAATGTTAATGATGCCTTCTTTGAAGGTTATTTTATTAATTGCCTGAGCAAATGTTGATTTTTCACCTACCTATAATCCCTTCAATTTTGCAAAATACCTGGACCACGGGGAGAGGTCTACTCAGAAATTCGGGGCTGGAAACGTGAGGTTTACTTCAAGGTATCCCACTGACTCTGTCACGTGAGTTTCTTGTGGAAACAGCATCACTTTTCTGTCAAATGCCTCTGAGTGATCTTCAGCTCTGGCAAAGGGAATCATCTTTGCAGATCATTCATAAACAAAGACGGAGGTGAGAAAATCAGCAGTACAGGAGGGCTGGCTGCTGTCCAAGAAGGGAGGAGGTAAGCATTGCTCCCCGTGAGACCCACCCAAAACACACCCACACCCTCTGAGCCACCCACGTGCAGAAAGCCGCATGTGCTGATTCCAATTCTAGTTCTGTTGTTGAGAAAGGCGTGTGTGTGTGTGTGTGTGTGTGTGTGTGTGTGTGTGTGTATGTGTAGACAGGGTCTCACCATGAAGATCAGACTGACCATCTCCTGGTCCTCATCCTACCTCAGCATCCTGAGTGTTGTGCTTACAGGTTTATGACACCCTGTGGACTCAGCTTTTTCTCTTTCTATGTTGATCATCTCTGTTGTTTACAGGATGGCAAGTTTCCTGAGGCACCCTGTGTATACTGTACTAGACAACCCCTAACGTAAGGTTTCCTAGAAAAGGACTCTGTCCCAGTTTAGGGGTGTAGCCCCTAATAGGTCTACTATGCTTCAGAATAGGCACTACATCCAAGAGTATTTGGACAGCACAACTTGAATTTGATGGGTTTAAAGCAAAAAGGACAGGGAGGTGGGTATGTAGCGACGTGGGGGATGGATCTGGGAGGAGTTGGGGTGAATATGATTAAAATACATTATATGAAATTCTCAAATAATTAATTAAAATATTTGTGTTTTAAATGGGGACTCCCTCCCCTCAAAAAAGCCCGCTTTAGGGCAGCTCTTAAACATATTATCATCTGCCGGGCTGTGGTGGCGCATGCCTTTAATCCCAGCACTCGGGAGGCAGAGCCAGGCAGATCTCTGTGAGTTCAAGGCCAGCCTGGTCTACAAAGTGAGTTCCAAGAAAGGTGCAAAACTACAAAACTACACAGAGAAACCCTATCTCGAAAAACCAAAAAAAAAAAAAAACCATATTATCATCTGTTCCTTTCGCATGCTTTGCTGTCTACTTGGGAAGGTAAAAGGAGAGAGGAGAGCTAGGCCAGAAGCTACAAAACTGGTACCCATCCCACTTTGGCTCAATGGGGTTCAAAGATAGGTGAATTTCGGCCAAGGCACCTCTCCAAATATTTGCTTTTGGTAACTGAGGTTGAGATGATTATCGATGCCATGAAAAACAAGATCAAAGGAAGTCACTGTGAGTCCCTCATCATGGCAGCTCAGCAGCCCTGCTCTTGGCGTGACCCCGGCCAATCTTGGCACGACCCCGGCCAAGCACAGCCTCTGCTCAGTGGTGGTTGTTGATGAGCCTCTTGTGAAATCGCCTGTGAGACAGCAGAACCTCAGAACCAGGAAGCCGTTCCCTGGCAGAACAGAGGGAGGCTCAGTGCGGTTGCTCCAGAGGAGAGGAGAGAAGTTTCCAATTTCCAGAGACCTGTCGCCCAGCCCGGCCCTGTGCATCTCTCTGTGGGAGCCACGCCCCAGCCCACACCGCACAGGCAGTGTCTCAGCACAGACAGTCCTTGTGTTGGGTCTCAAATGACCTCAAAGGCCCACGTGGTCCTCAGAACGGCACTGTGAACAGGCTTACTCTCAAAGGGGATATTGGGAGCCTAGCCCTGATCCCCAGATCCCCTTCTGTTCTCAGCTATGGAGTGAATGGCTTTGCTCCATCACACTCTGCCTCACCACAGTTCCCAAAGTAACAGGGCAGCCAGTGGTGGACTGGAACCTCCAATAACGTAAGCCAAAATAAACTCCATTGCTTTAGGTGTCCATCATCTTAGGTAACTAACTGCTACAGGGACAGAAAGCTCACTAATAACCACTGTGCACACTGTACCCTGCCAGTCCCCACCACCTGAAGTCATCCCTTCTATGTGGGACCAAGTGAGCTTTCATAAGTATTTCCCTGCTCAAGCCTATACCGCTGGCGAAAGATTGACTGCACTGGTGACGTAGCTCTTCTCTCTGGGACTTCACAGTAGTCACTCTAGACGATGGTCCATAGAATAGGAGCTTTATAGCCTCAATTTAAAAATCTTCAGTAAATGCTTCTTAATATAAAAAATATGAAAAAGATACCTGAAAGAGACCTTTTCTTACCAACATATTCTAGGACAGAAACCCTTGTAACTACTTACCCCTAATGGAGGCACTCACCTTCATGGTTCATTAATGATGAAATTCTCATCCTGAGGACATCCCTAAACCCTGTCATTGTGACAAGTTAATGAGGCTTAAAACTAGGACCAGTCATGCCCAGACCTGCAGGAGGTTTTGATCGTGTGGGAAGCTAAGTCAGGGATAGGCATCACTATTCAAGGGTGAGACAGGACAAGAGCTATTTCCAAAATGCATCTTTATAGGAAAACCTATGGAAATGCAGTGAATTTTTAGAAAATTTTTTATACTGGATAAGATATAAAATTAAATAAATTAAAATGAAAATGATACCCATTATCCACAATCAACCAATCTTCAAAATGCATGTTGGCATTACCAATATATTGTCAGTTTTCATTACTCATGGGTTTTGTTTACAAATCTTTTATTCACCAAAATTTTTTTCTTACCTGAAATTGGAGTTTATTCTGTTTTCACAGTTGGTTATGGACATATGATGGGACTGAACCGGCCACACCCTGCCCTCATGTTTCAGCTCTCAGACAAACAGAAGTCCTGGCTACTTCTGCCCTGGGTCCTATTTCCACCTTCTACCCTTCTGGTTGGGCCTCCGACACTTTGAACAGCCCCCACCTGTACTACTGGAGCTTGTCTGATGTGTGCGAGCACACGAAGCAGCAGGGGCCCTTGGGAAGACTGGTGTGCTGTGGAAACTATACCAAGAGAACCAGAACAACTCGGTGGTATTAGCATCAGCAAAGCCTTGTGTTCTATGACAAAAGAAGATGGATGTCACCCAGGTGCTGTGGGATGTTCTGTATGTTAAATGTGTTGCTCTGATTGGTTAATAATTAAAACACTGATTGGCCAGTAGCCAGGCAGGAAGTATAGGAGAGACAAGGAGAGAGGAGAATTCCGGGAAGTGGAAGGCTGAGTGAGAGAGACACTGCCAGCCGCCACCATGACAAGCAAGATGTAAGGTACTGGTAAGCCACAAGCCATGTGGCAACTTATAGACTAATAGAAATGGGTTAATTTAAGATATAAGAAGTAGATAACAAGAAGCCTGCTGTGGCCATACAGTTTGTAAGCAATATAAGTCTCTGTGTGTTTACTCGGTTGAGTCTGAGCAGCTGTGGGACTGGCGAGTGAGAGAGCTTTGTCCTGACCGCAGGCCAGGTAGGACTGGAGAAAACTCCAGCTACATCCAGGCATGACTTACAAAGATTGCAGCTATGAGTTCCATGTCTGTGAGCAAGCAGCAAACAAAGAAGAGGTCTTCAAATGAAGCCCTATAGGACAAGCTTACATTCGAATCGGTTGATGAAAATCTGAGCAAGTGCTTGAAGGAGCCTAACACTGTACCTCCCCTAGGAACAACTGTTCTGTGAGAAGGTACCCAGAATCCCCAGGGATGCACCCCAAATCCTCCCAGACACTTGAAAGTGTAGCCAGTGCCGAACTGTGCACATGTGGTATGACTTAGAAAGTTCAACATGCAAATTAGATATGGTAAGAAACAAGGTCAATAACACAACAGACCGATTACAAGAGTATATTGTAACAGATGTTATTAAAACCTTGTGAAATGCTTCTGTCTGGAAATTTCCACTAATTTTTTCAGGGTATGGTTGTCCAAGGAATACTGAAACTGGAAAGTGAGACCCTGGATTGAGAAGGGGCCTATATTTGCTACTTCGGGGTTTCAGTTTGTACCTGGTGATTAAGGGCTGGACTGAGAGTGTCCAGGTTCTTGACACCTTGCTGTGGATATCACTCTGTATCAATAAAGCGCTGATTGGCCGGTAGCCAGACAGGAAGTATAGGCGGGACTAACAGAGAGGAGAATTGAGGGAACAGGAAGGTAGAGGGGAGACTGGCTGGAGCCGCAGGAGGAGAAGGAAGATGTAAAGTACCGGTAAGCCACGATCCACGTGGCAAAGTAGAGATTAATAGAAATGGGCTAAATATAAGAGTAAGAGCTAGACAATGATAGGCCTGAGCTAATGGCCAAGCAGTTTAAATAATGTAAGCGTCTGTGTGTTTATTTTATAAGTGGGCTCGGAGACTGGCGGGACTTGGGAGCTCGGAGACTGGCGGGACTTGGGAGCTGGAGAGAAGCTCCAGCAACAACACCTTATTCAAGTGAAATAAGTGTACAAATAGTGCAAAATAGAAAACAAAACAACACTTTATTCCAAAGGTAAATAATAGCACATATCAGAAAGAAATAGGTAATCATAAATGATAGCAGCCCCCAGGGATGAGAGTGCTCAATGGCCCCGATTTGTGTTTGGGCTTCTTTTTATGGCATTTAAGAGAGAGGAGTCTGGTTACTACGGGGCGTAGTGTGGGTGGTTGTCTTATTTTGATCAATAGGTTGGATAATGTAGGCCTTTGCTCACTGCACATGTTTCTTCC
This sequence comes from Peromyscus nudipes, assembly GCA_902168325.1. Lineage (NCBI taxonomy): Eukaryota > Metazoa > Chordata > Mammalia > Rodentia > Cricetidae > Peromyscus > Peromyscus nudipes. The sequence goes on along the minus strand of CABHPH010160622.1, from coordinate 16,931 downwards.
CTGTTGAGGAATATTATTTTAAGGTGTGTTACTTTTGTTTATGTTGCATTTGTTTAACTCTGTGAAGCTGTGTTACTGTGCCTGTGAAAAACACCTGATGGTCTAATAAAGATCTGAACAGCCAATAGCAAGGCAGGAGAAAGGATAGGTGTGGCTGGAAGTCAGAGAGTGTATATAGAAGGAGAAATCTTGGAGAAAAAAGAAGTAGCCAGAGAAGGAGGAGAACCCGGGGGCCAGCCACCCGGGTACATGGCAAGCCATGGAGTAAGAAATAAAAAAAAACATACAGGAATAGAGAAGGAAAAGCCCAGAGGCAAAGGTAGATACAATAATTTAAAGTTAAGGAAAGCTGGCTAGAAACAAGCCAAGCTAAAACTGGGCATTTATAATTAAGAATAAGCCTCTGTGTGTGATTTATTTGGGAGCTGGGTGGCGGTCCCCTCAAAGAGACAAAGAGTAAGAAAACAATCAACAACTTCCCATGATGCATCTGATTTTAATTATATCCATGCCCAATTAGGCATAGGAATAAGGTGGTGAAACAGGGGATTCCCCTAAAGGGTCACTCAGAGGACAGAGTGTGTCTTATTGTACATGCACCCAAAACCAGTCTAAGCCAAACTGACCTCCTGCCTTCCATACCCGGATATGTTCTGAAATGTGTTTGAATAGAAACATCTATGAAAAGGGAGTTTGTGACAGTGGTTTGGAGGAGGAGAGGTTTATTCCATTGTTCTTAGAGGAATGTATGCGCAGCCCGGTGCAGATGGGGTCCTGGGTCACCAGTGTACTTTCAGAAGTGTTGTCCTGGTTAGCTGTTTGCCAACTTGACCCAAACTAGAAGCTGAGAGGAGGCTGTCAGTGGAGAAAATGCCTCCATCATATGGCCGGCAGGCAAGTCTGTAGGGCATTGTCTTGATGAATGATTGGTGTGGGAGGGGCCAAGCCACTGTGGGCAGTGCCATCCCTCGGCAGGTGGTTCTAGGGTGTGTAAGAAGCAAGCAATGCCTTTAATCCCAGCACTCAGGAGTCAGAGGCAGGTGGATCTTTGTGGATTCGAGACCAGCCTAGTCTATATAGTGAGTTCGAGAATAGCCATGCCTACATAGTGAGGCCTTGTCTGAAAAATAATAATAAAAATAAACAAAAAAAGGAAGGAAGGAAGGAAGGAAGGAAGGAAGGAAGGAAGGAAGGAAGGAGGGAAGGGAAGAAGGGAAGAAGGGAAGAAAGGAACAATCTGTGAGTGCCATTCAGTAAGCAGGGTTTCTCTGTGGCTTCTGCTCCAGTTCTTGCCTTGAGTTCTCTCAGAGGTGAACTATGATATGAAAGCATGTGCCAAATAAGCCCTTCCTAACTTGAGGGGCTTTTGGTCATGGTCTTTAATACCACAGCAATAGCAGGCACACTACCACAGGAGTACACAGCCTGAGCCAAGTACAGTTCCGGGTCACTAAGCTGTTTTCTGGGCTTGCCTGCCCAGCACATGGCTGCCAACCTTCCTAATGCTGCAGGCCTTTAATATAATTCCTCATATTGAGGTGACCCTCAACCATAGAATTGTTTTCGCTGCTTCTTCATTACTGTAATTTTGCTACTGTTATGAATCAAAATGTAAATATCTGTGTTTTCTGACGGTCTTAGGTGACCCTTGTGAAAGGGTCATTGGACCCCAAGAGGGTCATGACCCACAGGTTGAGAACCACTGCATTGGACACAAGCAAGCTATACTTTAGTGTAGGTACAGCACGCTGCAAAGCCTTTGGATAGAAACCACCATCCGTCATCTGCAAGATATTTCTGGTGGAGCACAAAGGCCAATGTGCTGCTCCAATAGGGTCTTCAGTCAGTTGGAAGTGTGACCAGCCTGCTCCCTTCTCCATCCTTCCACAGTTCTGTCCGGTTCCTAGTGGAAAGAGCCAAAGGCAGTTTCCTTAGAGGGCAGAGTCACACTCACACTGGTGAGGAGCTCTGAGAGAGTTCTTTCCCTGACTCACATTCAGTCAAGATGTACTACTGGTCAGAAACACAGTGCCGGAGGCTGAACTAGAGCTCAGTGGGGGAGCTCAGTGGGGGAGCTCAGTGGGGGAGCATGTGCTTGGCAGGCCCTGGCTCCATCCTCAGCACCTCCTAAGGAGCATAATCAAATACACCCCAACTTGTGATTGCACTTTCTCCAGCTCCAGTTTCCCATGGCCAACTAGTGATGATATGAAATGGAAAGTTCTAGAAATATATAGTTCACAAGATTTTTTTTATTTGTTTTTATGCATTTGGATGTTTTGCCTGCATGTATGCCTGTGTAGGCTGTGCATATCTGATGCCTAGGGAAGCTATAAAAGGGCGCCAGATCCCACAGCTGGAGTTGCAGGTAGATGCTTGTGAACAGCAACAATCTGGGTGCTGGGAATCAAGCCTGAGTCCTCCAGAAAAGCGGTTGGTGATCTTAACCATTGAGACATCTCTCCAGCTCCTAGTTTATAAGTTTTAAACGTCTTTTGTTTGGTTTCTTGGTTGGTTTTTCAATACAGGGTTTCTCTGTGTAGCCCTGGCTGACCTGGAACTTGCTCCGTAGACCAGGCTGGCCTTCAACACAGAGATCCATCTGCCTTTGCCTAACTAGTGCTGGGATTAAAGGTGTGAGCCTTTATATTGTATTTATGTTATATTATAAATTCTATTACAGGAGCTGGAGAGATGGCTCAGGGGTTAAGAGCACTGGCTGCTCTTCCAGAGATCCTGAGTTCAATTCCCAGCAACCACAAGGTGGCTCACAACCATCTATAATGAGATCTGGTGCCCTCTTCTGGCCTGCAGGCATATCTGCATGCAGAACACTATATATGTGATAAATAAAACTTTTAGTTTTTGGAGACACGGTTTCTCTGTGTAGTTTTGGTGCCTGTCCTGGATCTCACTCTGTAGACCAGGCTGGCCTTGAACTCATGAGATCCGCCTGGCTCTGCCTCCCGAGTGCTGGGATTAAAGGCGTGCACCACTACCGCCCGGAGATAAATAAATCTTTTTTAAAAAATTCTATTAGACGCACAGGGTTATAATTGTTCTGCTGATTATCAGTTGCTGTTGCTAATTTATAATGTATAATACTTACATTAAGGACGCACACACAGGAAGAAACAGCATGGGCAGGGTGTACTTTGTCCTCATTTTCCAGTACCCTCGTCTTGGAACATGTGCCTCCCAGAGAGGAGGGAGGGCTGCACAGACGGAATTCCAAGCAACCTCACTGAATGTTTTTCACGCAGTAACTTCACTCTTTTCTTTAATGATGCTGGTTGGAAGTTGGCTATGGCAGCGCATATGTATAGTCTCAGCGTGTAGGTGGGAGAGGCAGGAGGATCAGGAGTTTAAGGTCCTCCTCAGCTACATAGAAAGTTTGAGACCAGCCTGAGCTACATGAGGTTATCTAAGAATAAATAATTAAAGAAAAATCTCCCTGGTTGGTCTTTAATGAGAACCACCTTCATATGCCATGTGCCTATCTCTGCTCTGCCGTCCACAGCTATTGATTGAGCATGGCTTTGGCTGACTTCAAAGAGATCTCTCGAAGACAGTATTTCTCAACTGTGGGTCTCGACCCTTTCGGGGGAGGGGGTCAAACAGCCCTTTCAGAGGGGTCACATATCAGATATCCTGAATATCAGATATTTACATTATGATTCATAACAGTAGCAAAATTACAGTTATGAAGTAGCAACAAAATAATTTTATGGTTGGGGTCACCACAAAATGAGGAACTGTATTAAAGGGTCACTGCCCTAGACATAGGTGTTGTCTAATGACAAATACCAAGGTCAAGGACACTTCCTGTCACCGAGGTTTGGCCATCTTGGCATTTTACAGGTGCCATGGTAGGTAAAGAAGAAAGTTCACTTCTATGCATCCATCTCCCTCAACATGTCTCCCTGCTCCCCATGCACACAAGAAAAAAGTGAAACACTCCAGCACTGTTCTTATGCAGCCTTTAAAAAGGAAGGAAAAGAAGCCCGTGTCTAGACTTAGCCTGAAAAGTCAGCATGGCTATTAAGTATACTCACTGGAAAATCTGTAACACACACACACACACACACACACACACACACACACACACACACACACGCAGTATAAGGTTCCCACCCCCAACCCCCAGGTGCAGCGTGCATATTACATGACGTGATAGCTCCGCAGTTCTAAAGAGATACATTAGTAGATTGAAATAACACATTTTTCCTTTGAACTGATGAAAAGATCCCAGGGCAATTTTGAAGGCTGGGCTGGGTGTTTATGAAGAGGGAAGTAATTCACAAGAGGTTTGCTCGGCTTGTGCACATAGACCATGGGCGAGAGGAAAACAGATGCAAACCCAGGCTCCCTGGCTTCATGGGTGTGAGGAGGAGTTTTTGCTCCTCGGGTGAGTTTTCTGGAAGCCCTGCAGAGGCTACGTCTACCCCACAGATGCCCAGTGCACTGGGCGACTGGGCTTGCCAGGCCTGTTTGTGGACATGTGCCAAACCAAAGAAACCCAGAGCCTGACGCCTGTGGAAGGAAGTTCCAGGTAAGCACTTGGAGTGGGTCCTAACTGCCCGCTGCAGGGCAGCACTGGATGCAACTTCCGTTCAGGAGAGAAGGGAGTCGGGAGAGGACTGTGGCAGGGGCTGGAAGGTGTCCGCCCCTCCTCTGGCCTTTTAGCAACCGGAACAGATCTCTGGGACATTGCTGACAGAAAAGGAAGAGTCCTTTCCCCTGACTTCATTAGTCTTTATGTCCCTGTCCTTGCCTCTGTGGAAGAGGGCAGCATGCAATGTTTGTGTGACTCCTAGGGGTGAATGCAGGTGTGTGTGTGTGTGTGTGTGTGTGTGTGTGAGAGAGAGAGAGAGAGAGAGAGAGAGAGAGAGAGAGAGAGTTAGTTCATGTGTGTTCATGCTTTCTAAAGTTATTTTTATTTTGCTGTCTTTGAAAAATACCTGGGGGCGGGGAGAGATGGAGAGATGGCTTGGTGCTCTTGCAGAGGGAGCCGGGTTAGACTGCCAGCACCCGCACCATAGGTGGTTCATAACTCACCACTATAACTCCAGCTCCAGGGGATCTGACACCTTCTGATTTCCCCAGGCACCTACACACATGGGCTGCATTCGCATACATATAGACAAGACACTCATACACAGAAAATAAAAATAAAGAAATCTTTAAAAAGAAAAAAAAAAGCACAAAGCCTAACTGCCTAAAAAGAAACTGCCAGAAGCATAGGCTAGCCCAGGGACAGGTTTTCTTACAGCTGCTTCTCTTGCCTCAGGCTCCAACAGACCAGCAGGGAGGCAAACTTTTTTCGTTGGAGACGCTCCCCATTAAGAGGACAAACGAGCCCTAATATATCTGGCAAGCTACAGGTCTGTCGAGCTGAAACCCAAACTTAAGAAAGTACTTACGTTGAAAGTTGCCACTCGAGAGTGGGCAGGTTGCGTTATGGATGACAGGATCCAAAGTGGGGCTGTGCTGTGGCTCGGGGATAGCTTGTGCTGGGCCCTGGTTCCCAGATCCACCGGGAAAGGGGTTCAATAATTTCCCTTTCTAAACGCAAGCGGAGGGAAAGCCAGCCCTGCCTCCTCTTTCATAAAGGTGCCTCGTGAAAGCTGGAGGAAGTCTGCGGGGGCTGAGGCTTCTGGGGTTCCTAACAGACAGGTTGGGCTGAGAGGAGCACAAGCCAGGGAGAGGGCACCCCACTTGTTCACACACATTCCTCAGCGCAACTCGCAAAGGCCTTTAATGGAATGCCGCACCCCCCAACCTCAGCAGCTGGGCAGCAGAAGCCATTGGCACCTTGTTCTGATACCTGCCCCCCCAGATGAGGAGCTGTCCCAGCCCTGGTCACATTTTTCAGGCCACCACCTCAGATCTGTTGTTCTGCAGACCACCTAGCTGGCTCCTGTCTTCATCTGAGATTCAGAGTTTTACAAAATCCCAACCAATCACCAAGACAACAAAGCAAACCCCTGGAACCCAGAACCCTGGAAATCGGCCAAATCCTGGTCTTCTGGGCTGGGTGCAACTCAGTGGTGGAGCAGTGTCCTTGTGTGCATGGGGCCCTGGATCCTGGGATGATTAGAGAGAGGGAGGAAGTCGGTCTTCTCACAGGAGGGATGAAATTAGTTATGCTCTGTCTAACCCCTCAGCCAATAAACAATTTTCAAACCGACAGCCACCCCAAGGTCGTACTGCCCTCTCTCTGCCTGTTCACCTAAGCAGAAGTCTCTTTCCTGTCCATTATTGTGTGCCTTGTGGCCATGCTGAGGACAAAAGGAGAGACAGCTGGCTGAGTGCCACCCACCACCTGACACCAGGGATGCTCGGGAGGTGTTCCTGGGGACCCAGACTGAAGAGGCCCCAGGGAGGCGAACTCGCGGCTGAAAGTGCCCTCCCCACAGTTCCGTGTCTCTCCTAGTTCTGTTTTCCGTTGCTGTGATGAAACACTGACCAAAGTCAACTTAGGAGAGGGAAGGCTGCAACCTACTTCATCTCAGAACTCCCAGGTCATGATCCATCACGGAGGGATGTCAAGGCTGAAATCTGGAAGCAAGAACTCAAGCAGAGACCATGGAGGAGTGCTGCTTGCTGACTTTGTCTCCATGGCTTGCTCAGCCTGCTTTCTTATACAACCCAGAGGCCACCAGCCTGGGAGTGGTGCCACCCACAGCAGACTGGCTCCTCCCTTGTTAACTATTAATCAAGAAAATACCCTACAGGCTTGCCTATAGGCCAGTCTGTCGGAGGCATGAGTTTCTACTGAAATTCCCCTTCCTCCAATAACCCTAGCTTGTATCAAGTTGATGAAAACCTAACCAGCACGCTGGCTACTCGTGGCCTTCATGGGAGTAACAGTGGTCACTCTGCTAGCTGGATTTCTTCGTGGCACATGTAAATTTATAGCTGCTAGGATGCTCAGAAAACATCAGCCAGCTGACCTGAGATTGACGGACGCATCCCTGGCTGGGATACAGCCTGGCCAGGATGAGTGACTCTCTGCCCCCACCCTCTCTGTCCAGGCAGCTGTGTGAAACGAAAATGCCCTTCTCCTCACACAGATTCCTCCCTGGGAAGACATCCTGGAAAGGTCTGAGCCTTGGGGTCCGTGTACCCACAGGTGCCTGGGCAAGGGTGGGTTTAGAGAACACTAACACGGCCTCCCCTGAGACTCATCTACCTGAGGCTGCTCTTTGGACCTCTTTCCCACTCCTGGCCTGAACCAGCCTGTGGTTTTTTTTTGGTTTTTGTTTGTTCGTTTGTTTGTTTGTTTCAGAGCACAGGGACAAGCTCTGCCCACCCACATTCCATCTCCTTCCACACGCCGAAGCTTACCAAAGGGACAGCTTGCTGTGGTAAGGGGCCAGATATCAGTGTGGGAAATGCTGTGACCTGGTGGGAACTACAAGGGGACACCAGTCCAAAGGCCCTGTGACAGCATGCTCAGCTTTGTGACCCTCCAAGTCTCTGGTGCTTCTCGTGGAAAGAGAAGGTCAGAAGCAGGGCATGGGGATTCATTTGAAACTGGTTTTGCCCACCTTGGAGAAACAAGTCACTAAAGTAGACCTCGGTTGGATACCATGGTGTTCGGTTATCCTGATGGCTAGACTCTCTCTGAGGATCCAACCTTAAGCCCAGGAAGTATGTTGCCACCTTAGATCCAGTGGGAAAACTTGGCTTGCAAACAGCCAGGCAGCACAAAGTTCTTTTTGCCCAGCCAACTCCAGGTATGACAGCGACATCTTGGACTTTTCTGATGCTTCCACATGCACCGCTCCTTTCTTGCCACTAGATGACGCCAGAGCTCCACCCCAGGCCCTGTAGAAGGTTAGTGGGAAAAGCACCCACCGCCTGGATTCCTGGGGAAAGAAACAAAAAGAGAGATGGAAAGGTGAGAAATAACTTCCGTTGGAGCATACATAAAATCACTGGTTCCTGTCTTCCAAACTGAGGTCCGATTATAGTTTATTTTGAGCCATAAGCAGACACACAGTGCAGAAAACCTCCTCATGACATTTCCAGCAACTTCGGGTACAGCATGGAACATAGAACCCTAACCAAAAGGTGCTGGCAGCATTCTGTGTGTCAAAAATGAGCTGCAATGGCTTCTTTGAACGACTCCCCCCCCCACTCCCCCCGGAAAATGCTAAAGGGCCGCAGAAGTCGTTTTGGCCGACAATGAACACGACAAACCTCTTGATTCTTCACCCCTCTCCTAGTCTCAGAATAAGTCTTTGATTTAAGATTGACATATGTAAGAACCCTGGCTCCTTCCTATAACATCACAGCAGAGCTCCAACAATCAGCTTGCCAAGGGACAGGGTCTTATTAAAATTCTCCTCCTGAGGAAGCCAGAGTCACGTCTGCTGCAAGCTCATGGACACATACACACACACACACATACACACACACACACACACACACACACACACACACACACACACACCACTAACCCAGAAAAACCAGAAGAACAGCCTAGGTAATCAGCCTCCCCAGGCTTCCCCCTCTTCTACCACAGCCTCAACCCCCTTTTCTGCTGCCCAACAGATAGTATTCCTGCAAAGGACAGGAGAAGCCCATAGTCCTGCAGCCTGGGCCTGATCCCCTCTCACAGTGAATTCATTGCACCTTCATTTTGTGAAGCAGCAAATGTTATATAAACGATTTACCATTTTCAAGCCGTGATAACATCAGACCCCAGGGAGATAAAGGGCTTTCTGTGAAACCCAATGCCCGGTGTTGGGAGTAAGCAAGGCTTTCTTCTAGCTGCAGGAGCCTTAGGCAGCTTTATCTCTCTCTCTCACCACATTACTTCAGGCCGTTCACACCTCTCCTTCCCCCACTAACACTGGTTTCTTTCTCTTCGCAGCCCTCACTCCCTTGTTCACGGGGGACTTTCTGGAAGGCTCTAGATGGGATCTTGTGTCTCAAGTTGCAATCAGTCTCCAAATTCCATCGGCCTACTTTGTAATCAACAACCAACACGGGGCAAAAACATCATGCCTCTACTCAGAACTGCCGTTTGCATTTTGACAGTTTTTGCCTAAAGAAACCTAGCAGCAGCTTGGAGTTCACAATGGGCAGTTCTCTCTCTGCTATCCCAGGAAGCTAATGGTTTTGTTAATGCACATACAGTTGACTTCAAATTTCTTTAGTTAACAGCTTTAAAAAAGTTTCCCATGTACGGCTGGGGAGTTCTGGAGCCCAGCGTTTGTCTAGGTCTTGGGTTCCATTTTATAACACTGCAAGAAAGGAGAAAATCCTCATGTGTGTGCCATCCAGCTCATGCTATGGCAGACAAGGCGATCATGTGTACTGGGAACTTATCTGCATTCACAGATCTAAGTAGCCACCGAGATAGGCAGAGGACTATGGTCCCCAGCCTTACACAGCCAGCTGCTTCTAGTACATTTCAGTGACTTAATTGGAGTGATACAGAACCTTTTCTCATTCACCATCATCTTTATTTTAAAATTTCCTGTCTTTGCAATTTCTCTTTTCAGGGTCATTCTTGAATATTCTCTACTGAGACTGTATCATGAATTCCCCACTTTAGGATTTCAGTCAGACACACATATCAAAGTAAACTGAGGCACAGCTCAGCACTTCATGATGGGCCTTCTACCCACCTGGCCACCAGGGCCTTGGAGTGGAAAGAATAAGGCTATGTTCACCCACAGGTAGCCTGAGCCCCTGGGACACCTCGCTGTCACAGCCACTTGTGCTTTAACTGGGGAAGGGTTCGTTTCCTGTCAGATCTGTCCTGACCAGCCTACCACTTTGTTCCACTGAGATTCCTGGGACCAGCTGCTTTCCCCACAGGCAACGGCCTGTGCTTCATTGTGCGTATTGTTTTGGATCTGCTTCAAAAAGGAAAATGGCCTTTCATAGTATGTGCTGCATGTGGGCAGAATTTGGACCATGCTCTTGGAGCTCTGTGCCCAGATGGAAACTATTCATAAAGAACACCCACACTCTCCCCAAGAGGGGGTGAAGGCCTTTCAGATGGAGTCTCTAAGTTATGGTACCAAAATGTGGCCCCACACTTGCTAGATGAGTGGACCATGGGCTCCAACATCATACAGAATGTTGCTGTGAGGGATTCTCCTGCCCGGAAGTGAAAATGTCCCAGAAGTTTCTCAAATTCTGCCAGGTAAGAGCCTGAGTTCCAAGGGCAACTGGGGACCACAGATCTGCTGTCTGTCTGGTGTGCCACCAGTTCCTGATGGCAAGGGATACCCTGGATCCCACGCTTAGGTCACAGTGGCCAGGACAGTGGACATGGATCTTGCTGGGTCTCTGCAAACAGGATCAGCTAGCCACAGAAAAGATAGGAAGCAAGTCTATTCCCTCTTATCTCCCTTCCTTTTAGGGCCCAGAGTCTCTGACAAATGAAAATGTTAGCATAAAAACAACTTGTGCTGATGTTCCAGAGACATCATGTAGCTTTTGAAAACAGAAAAAAGCAGCGCTGGGGGAGCAGCGACGGGGGGGGGGGGGGTGGGGGGGGTGTTTCTGTTCTAGGGACAGAGCCTGGGGCCCTGGATTCAATTCCCATCCCCTCAAAAGCAAGGAAAAATGAGAAGTCACGCTTGAAAAATAACCCCCTACTCTCCCAGGAAAGTAATTCAGCTAAGCAGGGGAACACCTTGTGTCCCCTGTCCCCAGTCCTAGGGACTCCTACGTAGGAGAGCCTAAAATGCACCTTCCAGATTCTGCCCTAGCTGTCTACTAGCAAATCCTTCAAACTATGAGAGAATCCCCATTCTCCTCATTCTGCAAGAGAAACAGGCGTCATAAATCACCCAGGTCTGCAAGACGGTGCAGCTGCTAAAGGTGCCTGCTGCCAAGCCTGATGACCTGAGTTCATCCCCAGCACCCGATGATAGGAGAGCGCCAACTCAGGAAAGGTGTCCTCTGACCTCCGCAAATGTCCACACACACACACATACACACACACACACACACACACACACACACACACACATACATACACACACACACACACAGAGTTCATGAAAAGATTAAAATGTATCCATCATGTTTCCTTTAGAAACATGGACCTTATTTGATTTTGTTTTGTTTTGTTTTAGTTAATTTGACACATAAAAATATCAGCACTGCTTGTATTGGTGCATACATACAATATTTTGTCGCCTATAGACAGTGTTGTGACCACCTGACTACCGCCCTAGATCTTTCTGGCCCTCGATCACCTTCCTTCCCACCTTCCACAGCCCCACATCTGCTTAACAGATTTTTTTAAATGGTAGTAAATAGCTGGATTAAATGGGTCACAATGGGGGATAGTTACTAAAACCTAGTAAGACAGAAAACTCCATAAATTTTCCTAAGAGGACATTACTCACCCAACATTCTTCCCCCCAAATATAGACACGGTATTTGTTTGGTGGGTAGATGGGAAAGCAGCACCAAGCACTTCTGAAGCCAGCGCTTGACCTGTGTCTAACGTCGCTTGGATCTGCTTCAGAATGCTCTCTGGGTTCTAAATGCTTTCTTAGAAAATGTCTGGCAGAGCTGCAAAATGAGTTCCAACTCATCTTTTATGAGATTTACAACAGACTGTCAACACCATCTGATAACTGATTCTCCTGGAAATCGGCAGGGCTGTATAGATATCATCAGAATGCTGATGTACAAGTCATCAAGAAGGAAAGAAACGAGGAAGAGAAAAACATGTATCACTAGGGAAACACAGAATTTGCCAAACTCAACTCAGGAGAAAGAGCTATGCAGGTTTCATTTTCAACTTCCATTTACAAGTAAAAACTGTTAGCACAATGCATTAGCCATCTGGTATCTTTTTTCTTTTCTGTTTTGTGGTGTTACATATGGAACCCAGGGCCTTACACAAGCTAGGCAAAAGGTTTTGACCACTGGACAAACTCTTACCAGAGAACTTGTTGGGTTTTTTTTTGTTGTTGTTGTTGTTTTAATTCTCATTGAGTTTTTCCCGCCTGCCTATGGATTTCTCACTGCATAGGATATCATATCTAATATGCATATATATACACATGCTAGGAGTTGAACCTGAATTCGGGGCCTCATACATCTCCACCACTGAAGTACATTCAATCCAAATCTCTTAAAATATCCAAAGACAAACTAAAAACTGAGTGAACAGTGCCTTGTGGAACCTGAGCAAATCAAGGGCCCATTCCAGGAAAAAAAAAAAAAAAAAAAGCAAAAGCAGCTGGCATGAACGGCAGTGGTGTTTACTAGAAAACTAGCTTGCTTCCAGCACACAGTAGACAATGCACTGATACCAAACAAAATGTGTAAGTGTCCTGGCCTTGCTGTCAGGAGGGCTGGCTCCACAGGCCTTCCCTGCCCACTGCCAAAACATTTCCCAGCGCCTCCTCGTTCAGCCTGCCTTTGGACACGTTCCTTACTAAAACAAATAGGTCTAACAAATCATCTTTGATAGCAAATACTCATAAAGACAGACAATGAGAACTACTATGTTGTGTGTCTTAGGGCAGCCGGCACAGTGCGGAATTGCCACACACAGAAGCAAAACAACCAGGCTTGCCAGGCCAGCTCCCAGAAGTCAGCGGCTCATAGCAACTTGCTCCTTTTGGGTGAGTAATTGTTCTGGCTTTGGGCAATGGTGGTCTTCTCCTTGGGCAGTCATGGTGTACCTCTATGTTGTCTGTTTGTGAAAGGAGCTAACTACCTAAAAACAAACTGAGTAGTAGCATGCACGCTGGCAAACTGAAGGAGCTCGTCTCGTGGGCCACCCTGGCACCTTATGAAAGCATGTTTAGCCTTATCTAATCTGGGGCCTGTTTCATCACAGGGGTAGCCAATAATGTAAACCTTTGTGTGGAAGGAAGGAGGGAAAGAGCGCCTAGCCAGCCTGGCCGCTCCCTGGTGACCCAGCCCCCACTCTGCCCAATAGTCAGGCAGGAGTTTGCCATCCAGTGACGGTAAGTGAGAAAATGATGGATGGGCAGGGGTACTGTGAGGCAGGAATGGCTAAGAGACTTGCTTCCTTTTCCCATCTGTTCAGGAAGGACATCAGCGAGGTAGACTAAACACAGGTCCTGCTCGGGGTTCCCAGTGCGTGCCTGTGGCCTGTGTGAACACAGCCGCCGCCTGCAAAGGGGCCTTCCTCCAAGCGGTGGCAAACAAAGGCAGTCAGATGCCAGCCTGCTGGGCTTGAAGAGAAGCAGGGCAGTCCCAGACTGTCACAGTAGAGTCAGCAAGGACTGGGGGAGGCTCCTCTGGCAGCCTGGTTTGGTAGTGGCCACAACATGTACTGGCCAGCAGTGAAGAAATACACTGAGTTAGAACTGGGGCTCACGGGCCCTGTCAGGTCCTCTGGGCTCACCGTAGTGGCCACTCCACCCCCTGACATGTATATTGGTCCATGGGAAAGCACAGCCCCTCTGCCCTTTTGGCTAGATGGTGGCCAAGCACCTCCACTCCAGCGTTGCACTGGGCCCTGGACCTGCCTGAGGTCTTAGGGCTCCTTTCAGTCCTCTGCCCAGGTATCTTCACCCCATTGTTGACTCAGTCTTACAGACTCCATTGAGCAGTGGAGTATTTCTGAGGAAAGGCCGTGTGGCCCTGGCTCACTCCTCTCCTGCCCACCTTTCTCCATGGCTGTGCCCTGTTCTGACTCTCTTCTCCAAGCAACCTAACTAGTTGTCACCCGCACTAGACATTAGAGCCTTGGTGGGATTTAAGGTGGAGGAACTCAGTGATGCGCTGCGGCAAGGCTGGACTAGATTTTGCCAGTCCTACGTAGGAGGATCCCTGCCTTGTCGTGGGCCAGCTTACTCTCTCAAGCCTCAGTTTCCCTCCCTGTGATTCCAGCAGTCTGACTTTGATGATTTTGGGGGCCCCTGGCATGAGACCCTAGAGATAGGTAACCCCAGCCATTGCAGGTCACGCCTTCCCAACCCCCTTGGCCTGAACTTTTTAACGAGGACTGAGAAGAAAGCTCCCAACCTTGCCTTGGGGGTCTGCAGCTTCCTAGGTATAAGGTCCTGTCTGGTTGGTCCCTGAGATCAGTGGTTGTAGCTAAGTGTGAAGACAGAGACACCGTAGAGGCAGAGGGAGGGGGACTCCTCTAGTCTTCATTTGCTGTGCTCACTGGAGAAACAACCTTGAAGAAACCAAATATGGAGGGCCACCAAAAGGCTTCCAAGGAGGGAGAAGATACAACTGCTATCAGGATTTGCATTTATTCAGCCAGGTTCAGGAGGCTGAGGAAGGAGAATCTTGAGTTCAAAGCCAGCCTGGACAACTTTGTGGCGAGACACTTGCCTGCTGTGTGCCGTCCTGGGTCCAGTCACTAATATAAACATTTATACATGAACATACTTTGACTTTATAGCGTTTATCCAGCTCATGTCCCCAATGTGAGCAGCTCCGAAGTCATGTATAGGTGTGCAGATAAACTAGCCCAGCTCGAGTCCAGTGCATTTCATATACACAATATGTTAAGTATTGATATATGTAGGTGTTCTTTCCATAGTTAAACTAATAGAGCCTCACAGGGAAGTCCTGAAAAGGGTATCCGTTGTGTTCCCTGCTACTAGAATCAGGCTGGGGGGGGGGGGCAGGAAATCATCCATGATGACTAATTGTTTAGTAAATATATCATTGATCTGAAATGCACTTTACAATTGACATCTGAAATAAAGGTAAAATTTGCCGTTTGTGACATTTAATCATTTAAACTTCCCTCTCTCATTGGCACACAAACTGTGTATTTACAGGTGGCATTCCAAAGACCCAACAAGACACAGTGATTCAAACCGGGGGTTATATATCTTATTGGCAGCTTATTTATTCTCTATAAGCTTCCCTTTCTCACGTGTAAGATGCAGATAATAGCATCAATGTCAGGGTCCTGGGGAGGGTTAAATGGAGTGCTTATTTGTAGCCCTTGGCAGGATGACAACATAAGTGCTCCAAGCATCTTAAGTATCCTTATTAGTGTGCTTATTAGTGTCTGTGCTTAAGAAGAAAGAACCAGCCTATCGAACAAGTTCACCTTTCATTAGCATGGGTGGTGCTGCCCCAAACCTTTGGGCAGGAAAAATCGCTGCTTCATTCGTAGAGTGGAGAGATTTTCTAATTCCAGCTGGGGTCTTTGTGACCTCAAACAAAAGGAGACCTTTCCTAAAAGTAATTTGGGGGGGTGTAGCTCTTGGTTGCAGCCAGGGCTCAGCATGCTAGAGGCCCTGGGTTCAACGCCCAACGCCAAAAGGGGAGAAAAACCAATTCCGGATTTGTTGCCCTGTCTTACAGTTTAAACCTGGTCAGCTATTGGTGTTAAACAAAAAGGATTGTGGCAGCCATAGCTAAGTACTATGGCGTCAACGTCTCCTTTCTTTGCGCACATGTATTTCTGTCTAATATTCTGAGGCCACTTGCTTTCGTATTTACTGTAGTTTGTCTTTTCTTACAGCTTTACTTCCAAACTAAACAGCACTCGCTAATCCGAATGCATACCTCCTCAGGTGCCAGCGCGGAGCCTGTGTCTATGTCTGCTGTGTATGTAAATACTGGCGCGCCTCTGCATTGGTAAGGCTGTAGGTGTGCATGGTCTGTTCTCACGCGGCGAGTTCGGGTGTGTAAATGCATGCGGGGGTGTGAGACCTCACCAGCAGCCACCATCACTGCCACTCACTAGTCCTGTTTTTTAAACCGGTTCTTTGGAGGTTCAGTTTTTGGTAATTAAGACTAAGGAGTGTTTTAAAAACAGAAGTACATTTTCCTGGAAACCAGCAGTCTTCATTTGCAACTTTTATTGGCAGACCTGGCGGCCAGTAAATGCATTCCTTGGCATCTCCCAGAAAGTAATTCACTCGGTGAAGCGGCTTTGCTTTTTCTGTAATGTGTACATCAATTTAAAGGGGCCTCTTGGAAGGAATGTGTCGCCGGTGGCTGAGAGCCCCATCTCAGGTCACTTCCGGCTCTAGGAAGAACGTCCCAAATCTATGCCTAGGAAGATGCTTACCAGGATGGGGCTAGTCCCGGGGGTCTCTGGGGAAGTTAGAGTTGCTGCCTGCGAAAACAAGAAACCAGAGCCCGTGGGGGCTTCCTTCCAGCCGCAAGGTCCTCGGTCAACCCGCTTCCCCCGAGAGCCTCCGGAAAGGAAGGGACCGTCCTCGACCGGCCTCTGGAGTCCGGACGACCACAGAGGAGACGCGGAGGTGAAGCCGCGGGCGGCAGGGGGCGCTCAGAGCACGCGCAGTGTCGGGGACTGCGCTTGCTGCTCCGGAGGCGAGGGACTTGCCGAGATATCCGCGCGCCCAGCCGCTCGGCACGGCCCCAGGCTGCCCAGTGGCCCGGGGTACCACACGTTCCCTCCTTTCCTTTCTTGCCTTTGCCGCCCGGGCAGTGGAAAGCATACAGAGGCTGGAAGGAGCTGCGGGTCCCGCGCCACCAATTTCATCTCAGATCGCCTGGGAGCGTCCAACCTCGAGCGAAACTCGCCGTGCTGAGCCAAATGCTAACCTTTTTTGTGTTGTTCCTTAAGAGGTGCAAACACCCAGCCTTAGCCCAGGGCCCCGCGGCTGCCTCCCAGAAAATGAGGGTTGTGAGGCAGACCTCCTTGCACGCTTTAGGTCCCCAAGGTGCCTGGCTCTAGGGTACAGCGAAGTGCACTATGGGGAGCGTTCCAGAACCCGGGCCATTGGGGACCGCAAGCGGGTTAGGAGAGTCTGAGAAGGGCACCCTGGGAGGCAGAAAGAAAGACTCGCTGTGGCACTGGTGCTAGGGTGTTGGGCAGGTGACCTGGGACCAGCCCTAGGTCTGCAAGGTGCAGTCATCTTCACTGGCCTGGGCATCCCGAATCGTTTGCGGGTCAGTCTCTCTGAACACAGCATTTCACCTCAAGACTTATGGTCCAGGTTTTGGAGCGCAAATTTCCTCTG
>CABHPH010160620.1:0-36655 GCA_902168325.1 Peromyscus nudipes | reverse complement strand
GGGTGGGTATGGGGTGAGTGTATTTAGGAGGAGTTGGGGGAGGGTGGGTATGGGGGGGCATGTATTTGGGAGGAGTTGGAGAGGGATGAATATGACCAAAACACACTGTACAAAATTCTCAAAGAACTAATTTTTAAAAAGAACTTTAAAAAGAGATCAGACTTGGATTAAGGGCAAGAAGATATTATTTAGTGTGAATAATTCTGAAAACAAATCATCAGACATTTATGTATACTAATCATTCTAAAATCAAAACTCAACTCAGCCAAAGTGTTTTTAAAGTTTTTATCCTTTGGATTTTTGGTTCAGAAGGGTTTGCATATTCTCTCTTCATCCTTCATTCCTCTGTCCCAACTTTCTTTGGGGCTTCTTGGTTTGGGGGACTCTATTTTAATCAAGTGACTTATCTAGCTGATAATTCATCTTTGTTTGAGTTACTTGTTGTGACTTTTTAACCCCCTTGTGGGGAATATCCTCCAGTGGGGTTTTCGGAGATCTTTGCGAAACACGATTCCTGAGCCTTATGTCTGCACTGGCTGGCGTTGCCTCCACATTGGTCTCATCCTGGAGCTAGCTGTGAATCACGTTCTAACTCCCCGACTGTTCTTAGGAGTGTAGAACACACTGATCCTCATTACCCATTGAGTGATCAATCTTTCCTACGCCAAAACCTGCGGCATTCTATCTTTGTCTTTGAGTCAAATTACAGGTGGTAGAGGTCTTTTTTTATTCATATAGTTAGGAGCCTATGAGATTTTGCAACCAGATGCTTAAATATTTTAGCTTCTTGGAAATTGCTTCTCTTTTTAAAGTGTGTTTTTTTGGTTTTGAAGCATATACTATCCTTTACATGTATACGTTCTTGTATGTCCCTTGTGCTCTGGCGTGTTCTCACACACGTTATCCTTTACATCTCATTTTTCTATTACAGTTTTCATCTCTTTTTATCCCTTCCTGCTGCTAGACGGGTTTCCCGATCTGAGTTCCTGGGTCACTGATGCATTTTGGCCTCACCTACTCTCTGCTTTATTGCTGTGCCGTTTGTTTTAAAACTCAGGGCTTTGCAGGAAACGTTTCCACTTGGCCATGCTTGCTCTCCTTTGCATCACCCCTCCCCGGGACTCTGCTGATCAGAGCCTTGCTCACTCTGTCCCCGTTCTTCCTGCTGGTCCAGGACAGAGTGTTCTATTTCACTTTCTGCACCTCTCATCTCTTCCCTTTCCTTTCACGTTGGATGTTCTGTTCTATTTAGTAGCTGGATAACTTTTCTTAGGGAGACAATCTCCCCCGCCGAGAATGTTGTTTTCTTAGAAGGTCAGTGTTATTATGGAGCAATAGAGCCAAAGTCATAGCTTACCTGTTCTAAGTAGACTAAGGAAGCGAGGGTTCTCCAAAAAGGAAGCCTATGGAAACATGACCAAGACTGGCAGCCACACTTGCTGCGCCTTGGAGGGGTCATGAGTGGTCACTCCCCATATCTACTGCCACTTTCCTTAGGGGGACATTCCTCTTCTTTTTAACCTCAAAAGGCCTCCAGAACACCCCCTGCCCGACACAGGAGGGCCGTCACTCTCCTTGCTCAGCCTCTGTCCCCTAGTGCTGAGGTGTTGCCACTATGGCTTTGTCCCACAGACCTTCCCCAGCCTAGGCCAGTGCTGCAAAGTGAAACTCACTCAGTTAAGCAGCCAGAAGCTCAAGGCCACCAAAGGCTGCATGGTGAAATCCTGAAAAACAGGGAGAGGATGGGACAATGGCTCAGTGGGTAAAGCCCTTGCTACATAAGGGCGAGGACTGGGGTATATATCCGCAACACCCCTGTAATGCTGGGTGGGTGTGGCATATAATCCCAGCCCTCAGGAGAGAAAGACAAGGGATCTCTGAAACAAGCTGGCTAGCCTCAGCATATAGGATGGAGAGTAACTGAGGAAGATACCTGTCTCAGGGTTTCTATTGCTGTGAAGAGACACCATGACCATAGCGACTCTTGTAAAGGAAAGCATTTAATTGTGGTAGCTGGCTTGCAGTTCAGAGGTTTAGTCCATTATCATCATAGCGGGAAGCAAGGCAGCGTGTAGGTGGACATGGAGCTAGAGAGTAGCTGAGAGTTCTTACATCTTGACTCACAGGCAACAGGAAGTGGTCTGAGACACTGGGTGGTATCTTGAGCATATTTGAGACCTCAAAGCCTGACTGCACAGTGACACATTTTGTCCATCAAGACCACACCTACTCCAATAGGGCCACTTTCAAACTACCACAATGCCCAACATCAACTTCTGGCTTTCGTGTGTGTGTGTGTGTGTGTGTGTGTGTGTGTGTGTGTGTGTGTTTGCATGCACATGGGCACATGTTTGTGTGTGTGTGCTGCCCACCATCACATGCCTGTGCTAGGCTGTTATTTTCTCCTGACATTAGGCCACATCATCACCTGCCTATCTGCAGTTCCCTGTGATCTCATCTCTACAGCCATACAGTGCCTTCCTCCTTCCTCGGCATCTTCAGTTCTAGACTGGGAAGGGAGCCAGCAGTCTGTGCCATCCCTCTGTCTGTTCCTGCAAGGGAATAGTCATAAAATAATATTGGCAGAGTTTCTCTTTAAACTTTTATTCTGAAGACAAGCTATTAATTCAGGTGAAGCTTCCTGCATCAATTGTGCTTCAAGCCACCGGAAATTCTAATGTGCTTATTGGAAGTCGGCCCTGTTTCACTCACTAAGGAGTGGGCAGAACCATTCACAGTTTATTCGCTCATTCAGCGAATATTTATTGAGTGCCCACTAAGTGTCCAGCACTGTTTTGTTGTGTGGGATATGTTAGCAAACCCCAGATTCAAAGTCTCCTGAATGTGTGGAACTTCATAAACTGTGAATTAATATACCAATTAGTTGAAGCATATTAATATACTAACTGCTGCTTTTAAAAGAAAAAGCTAGAAAAGAAGGCGACTCTGGAGTGGTAGGAGGTCAGGACTCTGAACTTTAACTGAAATGAGGGGTCAGTGTTGTTCTTAGTGAGGTGACACTCAAGCTAGAAATAGATGTTTTTAGAAATTAGGTCCAAGCATGAGGTCCTAGATTCTGGAAAGTAAGAAATGAAGGAGGAAGGGAAGAGGAGAAAGAGGGAGGGAGGGGGGGAGGGGGAAGGAGAAATACTGACCTGGACTTACTATTGAGTTTCATTTTGACCTCAGACTTAAACTTGTCCTCAATATCTGGGGTTGTGTGGATTGGTTTCAGGATTTAAAAAAAAATCCACAGATGTTCCCATCTCGCTTGTAAAAGGGTTAGTATTGCGAGCAACCTTCTTCATTGCCCGTACACTTCCAACCATCTCTAGATGACCGTAAGTAGGTAACACAATATAAATACGTGGGCACTGTTGTACTGGATTGTTTGGGGGTTGACAGCAGAACATCTGCACGTGACCCTGCAGACATGGCCCTGGTAATGCTAAGAGCAGTTTTCCCCCCAACACTTCCCATCTGGGCTTGGTGGAATCTACAAGCAGAGAGTGAGCATGGATCTGGTTAATGCAGAGAAAGAGAAAAGATAAACAAGTCAAAATGACTTGCAGCGATGGGAGGTGATGGTGGCCATGAAGGCCCCACACTGCTCCTGCTCCATAGAGAGGGAGGCTCTTCAGAGTGACAAAAGTGGATGGAAGTTGTCCCATGAAGAGCACAAGTCACCAGGGAAACAGAGCCTTTTGAAAAGTGAACACTGAGCAGCCGCAGAAACCGACACATACATCAACTGAGCAGAGTAGAGGACCAGATGTGAATCTCTGTAGCTAGAGCAGCCTGATTTTTGACAAAAGAATCCAAAAATGCACTTTGGAGAAAAGACACTTTCTTCAGTAAGTGGGAAATTGAGTGTTCATGTGCAGAGGATGAGGTGACATTCCCATCTTTCTCTCTGTACAAAAATCAACTTCCAAGGGAACAAGATCCAAAACTCTGCAGCCGTGAGAGGAAAGAGTGAGCGGCTCCAAGACATGGGCACAGGCAAGGATTTCAACTGCTCTAGAAATAATGCCAGCTGCCAGCCAGGATTTCGTGAAATCAAGAGCAAAGAGACTAACAGAAAGAGCTTGGCTACCTACGCATCTGACATGGACTAATATCTGGAGTATATATATAAAAACCTTAAAAACCAAATGCCTGGAAATCAAACAACCCAGTCTACAAATGAGATAATAAAGTAAACAGACAATCCTCAAAAGGTGAAGAACAAATATCCTGCGGTTGGTTTTTTTGTCGGCATGACATGAGCCAGAGTCATTTGGGAAGAGGGAACCTTGGTGAAGAAAATGTCTCCATCAGATTGGCCTAAAGGTAAATCTGTGGGGCATTTTCTTGATCGATGATTGATATGGGAGCAGTGTCACAAAAAAACTCACAAAACTAAAACCAGGTCCAGTTATACCCCACGGAACTCCTCTGTCTCTTGGTTTATGTTAGCAAGCTGTATTTGGAATGAAGTGTATCACCTTTTTCCTGTGTCATGTCCATCCACAGTCACACATGGGCATATAAACAATTGCAGAAGTACTCATCCATTTTGCTAAAAAAAAAAAAAAAGCCAAACAAACATATCCTCAATGAAATTTTATGTGAATTCAAGAATTATTAATTAGAATTTATATTAAGGCTGTATTGGTCCATGGTATATTAGCAATGCTTTTTATAATATCTTCAACCAGCATGAGCCTAACAGAGCCTTCTGACCACAATCATTTGAAAACTATTTGAAATGGTGGAGAAGTAAAGGCTGCCACATACTCTCAATGACAGAGTCAATGGCGCTTAGAGACAATTCTAAGCTGCCATGAAAACATGAGTTCTGTTGAGGAGAAATGGGGTTTGTAACCGTTCGAGAGCACCTTGTGCGCTTCTTTCATGGTGCTTTGCTGGTGTGTTGGCTGCATGTCTGGCTGCTTGAGATAAGGTCTCACCCTTCAGCTCAAGTTGACCTTGAACGCTAGTAGCTCAAGATGGCCACCAACTCCCAATGTTCCTGTCTTGGGCCTCCCAAGTGCTGGGATGGCAGGTGTGTAAGAGCACATCTAGTCTTACTTTGTGTAGGTTTCCAATGGGTGATGGTGGCTCTCAAATCACTACACTATTAGATACCATTAAGCTACCATTAGACACAGCATGAGTACCGTCACTCTAGGATGTAAATATGTATAATATCCAAAAGTCTAAAGGTTGGTCTCAAAGCATTTGGATGTTGAGTTTAAAATGTTGGAGGGTTGATTGTTTTTCTAGTAATTATTCATATTATTATTATTCGGGGTAGAGTCAAACCAGTAGGAGGGCCGTGTCCCAGGGTCTAGAACATCCACAGACTGAGGAACTTAGAGTACTCCCTTAATGGTGCGCAGCTAGGGATGTTATATTAGGAAGCTGAAGGTGAGCCTCTGAGTCTTGAGAAAATGGATTTATGCTTGGAATTCAGCTCTCTAACTTCTGCTGGATGATGAATTCAGGAAGGATGAAAAATGGTCACAAAAAAAATAAAACCCAGGAAGCTTGAAGTCCTCAACTTAGAGGGCAGAGACAGGAACCAAGTTGTATGAAACACAAAACTTCAAAGTTAGTATTATCTCAATGGAATTACGGTAGTGTGCAAAGGAGGCCAAGGAGAGAGTGAGTAGCTCACCTTGCATCAAAGACAGGAACAAACCAGCACTGTACCGTGTTTCGTTGAAATGAAGCAAACACATTCTCATCAGCTTGTAGAAGAGGTTATCGTTAGACAAAAGGAAAACAGGGATGTACTCTGAACGGCTCTAGCAGGCCCGAGCATGGCAAACATGGCACCCATAGGTTTTGCCTTTTACCTTTCTCTCCCTTGCCAAATTAATAGATTGCATTCCTAAAATTAGCCACCAAGGTCTATTCCCTTATTTGGCTACTGACTCATTCCTGAGACTGATCACCAAGGTCCAACTATCAAAATATCAAGGTCTGACCATCAAAATCCATTATTTTGACTAACCTAATTAAAATACCCAATCAGAACTTACTTACACATCCAAGTTCATTGTAACACACAGATCTCTCCTTTATCCCTCTTAAAATTAACTCTTGCCGAGCCGTTTGCTGCTGTTTCTGCCCAGTGCCGATCCAGGACCTGTCTCTTTGCCTTGCATAATAAAGGATCTCTTGGCATTTGGTTGTGCTTGGAAATGGATGCTTTGGTGTAGTCTGTGCCTAATCCGGGGTCCAGAGGGAAGCACCCCAGAGTACGCAGGTACCTTCTCATTCTTCTCTTCTTCCTTTTCCAGCCACTTCAGGTTATATCAGAATGCCAAGGTCTAGATCTCAGGAAATGAGTTTTCTTGATTAGAAGGAGTTTTTACCACAATTCCAAACTTTCAGTCATTTGTTTCCAACGTGAGCAGCCAGTGA
The DNA here is from genome assembly GCA_902168325.1 of Peromyscus nudipes. NCBI lineage: Eukaryota > Metazoa > Chordata > Mammalia > Rodentia > Cricetidae > Peromyscus > Peromyscus nudipes. The sequence goes on along the minus strand of CABHPH010160620.1, from coordinate 30,241 downwards.
GAACACTGGGGGAGCCATTTTATGACCTGTGTATAAATGGAAAGTGTGGCTATTCCAGAAGAGTCCACTTAATGCATATCAAATAGCAGTTACAGGTCTGGTGAGATGGGCGAGCTGCATGCAGAGGGTGGCTGTGTTTCTGCACCTGGATCCAACTTCACTCTTAGCCCAGCAAAGGATACATGATTTACTTACCTACAACTAGACAGCAGATGATCCGAAGCATCTGAGAGCGACATGTTTAAAAATATTAATTACACCTGCCATCACAAAATAGCTAACATTCCTGCCCCTGATTTTCCAACTCATAGCTGTTTCCAAAAATGCATAAAGTGGATTCCAATCAATCAATGTTTATGGTAGAAATCAAATATCTGTCTGAAATATATTCCTCTCGGTAAGCTATGAATCCAGAAATTGGGTGTTAACTTCCAGTGTGCAGCTCCCAGGGTGGCATAAAAGGAGTAATACCAAATAACTCGCCCTGTCTGAATTTTATCTCAGAAATACTGGTGTTAGAACCCAATAACAGTTTAAGTCAGTGTAAAAATGGACAAGGACTGCCAAATCTGTCTTATGCTCTAAAACTCTTTGAATTCTCCTGGGTGTATTGTGTGTGCACATTTGTGTGTGTTTGCATGCATGCATGTGTGCATGTGCATATGTGTGCACATACGTTTGTGCATGTATGTGTGTGTGCATGCACGCATGCATGCTTGTGGTGTGTGTGTCCATACATCTGTGTGTCTATAAGTGCATGTCCATTTGCAGTGGGTTTCAGAGCAGATCTGTAAGCATTGACCTTACTTGACAAACCTGACTGGGGATTTGAGATTCATAAAGTTCTTATCACTGACCCTTCCTTGACAGGAATCAAATCTGACTCTTCTGTGGGTAAAAGTGTTTATTACACATGACAAAAAAATACAGCTTTCTGTGTGCACTATTTCGACTCAGGAAAACATACTTTGCTCCTGTTTTAAAGATAGATTTTTTTTAACCCCAAAGTGGAAAGAAAAAATAAAAATTATGTAGATGAAGGTGTCAGAAAGTGTGAGCACTGGTCTCATATTGACCTGATCAAGACTTATGAGCAGAGGTGAAACTCAGTCCAGAAAATAGATGGAAAAGAAATGTTCTCAGTGATTTCCGTCTTCCTTGGAAATCGCAGTCTCTGTTGACTGAAAACTGCTCTGGCATCATCTCAGAGGCTCCAAATTTTAAGGACTTTTGCTTCTTTGATGGAGCATCCAGATCTGAATGGCATCAGAAAATGAAGTGAACTCACACCAGCCCTGCTGGATTTGTGTGAAGACGAAGAATCTTGTTGACCATTGGGTGTTAATTGTTGGTTCTGTTTCTTCACTTGTGATTTCTTCTCTTGATCTGTTTCCCAACTCTGTCTGTGAAGTCTAGGCGATCTAGACTGAGTCAGTTAGTGTTCTGTGGCTGGAAGACTTCAATGCTGACTTCCTAAGCACATTTTAAGTAGGCAATGCTAGGTGGGTTTGCAAGTGCCAAAGTCAGAGGAGTCAGCTGAGAAATGACTGAGGAGACAGAAGGTATTTTAGTCAGACTTTCATACCTGTGGCAGACACCTGAGAGAAGCAATTTGGGTTTATGTTAGCTGAAGGTTTCAGTTCATGCCATGGGCCTGAGAGGAGGCTGACCATCACAGGGTGGAAGGGGACAGGTGAGAAGGGGGAGAAGGTAGCCTGAAAAGAGGTGGTGACAAGATAGCCTGTGGATGGACTTTCCTTTCTTTTCTGCTAGTTCCCAAATAACTGACATGGAGACTCAATGTTAATTATAAATGCTTGGTCGATAGCTTAGGCTTATTACTAACTAGCTCTTACAACTTAAATTAACCCATTTCTATTAATCTATGTGCTGCCATGGGGCTTGTGGCTTTACCTGTCCTCCAGCATGTCTTGCTCCCTCTGCATCCCCTGGCAACTCTTCTGATTCTGCCCTTCTTCTTCCCAGAATCCTCCTAGCCTGGCTCACTGGCCCAATGTCTCCTGCCCAGCTATAGGCCAGTCAGTTCTTTATTAACCAATGAGAGTAATACATATTTACAGTGTCCAAAGAATGTTCCACAGCAATACCGTTTGTGGAAGTTTGAATGAGACTATCCTCCACAGACTCGGGCATCTGAACACTTGGCCTCCAATTGGTGGTGCTGTTTGGGGAAGTTCAAGAGGTGTGGCCTTGGAGAAAATGTGTCATTGGAGGCAGGTTTTAAGAGTTTAAAGGCTCATGACCTTTTCAATTGTTCTCTCTGCTCCATGTTGGCTGTTCAAGATGTGAGCTCTCAACTCCCTGTTCCCACTGCCATGCCTGCCACCTACCTTCATGCCTGCCACTTGCTGCCACACCTGCCACCTGCTGCCATGCCTGCCACCTGCTGCCACACCTGCCACCTGCTGCCACACCTGCCACCTGCCTTCATGCCTGCCACCTGCTGCCACACCTGCCACCTGCCTTCATGCCTGCCACCTGCCTTCATGCCTGCCACCTGCTGCCATAATGTTCTTGTCCTTATGGACTCTCCCTCTGGAACCATAAGCTGAAATAAACTCTTTCTTCTGTACATTGCTTTAATCATGATGTCTTATCTCATCTAAAGAAAAGTAACTAGTACAAAAGGTATCAGTTAAACAAAAGGTGGATGAGGGCTAGATGCTACTCTCTGGAGCCAGGCCAAGAGTAGCTCAGCAGGAATGCAGTCACAGGATCACCCCAACAAAAAGCCACCAGCTGAAGGACTAAAAATTAACACATGGCCCTGTCCAGGACATCTCATATGCAAACTATTCTGAAAGGCTGGCCAAATGTCTCTTTTTCTTTAATTATTATTCTCTTGTACATTACATCCCAACCACAGTCTCCCTCCCTCCTCTCCTCCCAGTCCCCCGATTTTCTCTCTTCCCCATATCTACTCCTCCATTTCCCTTCAAAAAAAAAAAAAAGAGCAGGCCTCCCAGGAATATCAACTGAATATTGGCCAAGTGTTCTTAATGACTTGCTTTAACAACAGGTCCTTACTTATCAAACGGGGGTGGTAACCCCAATTCTGCATAAGTCAAATAATTCCAGTGCCTCATTTGATAATGTGTATAAATGTGTGTGTGTGTGTTGGATGTACATATCATGTGGTCATGCACATATCTGCATGTGGATGACGTCAGTTGCCCGTCTTGATTGCTCTTCAACTTATGTTTTTAAGGTAGGCTCTTATTGAACCCGGAGCTCACTATCCTCCTGTCTTTGCCCTCCCCCAGTGGTGTGGTTATAGTGGTATACCACCAGTGCTGAGGATCCAAACTCAGATCCTCAGGCTGGCATAGCAAACACTTTACCAATTGAACCATCTCTCATGACCCATATATGAACTTTAACTTTTAAAAGTGTAAAAAACAGGCTGAAGAGATAGATCAGTAGTTAAGAGTATTTGCTGCTCTTGCAGAGAACCTGGATTCAGTTTCCAGCAGCCACATGGTGTTTCACAACTGCCTGTAACCCAGTTCCTTGTACCCTCTCTGAGCACTGCATGCATATGGTGCACATACCATATACCCAGGCGAAACACTCATATACATTAAAAATAAGTAAAATATTTTTAAAAATAAGCTCTAAAACATCACAGAAATGGCAGCTGTGAACATTTCTTTTCAGCCCCTTTGTATGTTTCCATTTGAGAGAAGGTATGATTGAACATCAGGCAAATTGATCCTACAGTCAGCCCCTAGCTATTCATGGTTAGAGAACAAATGCCCCACACTGACTCTACCTCTCAGTCAATAAATTGCACCTTCCTCCTCCAGTGGCATCAAACTAATTGGAATCATACATTTCATGAGGGATTACAAAGTTCCACTAGGAAGAAGTATTTAATCAAGACTTCTCCATGGCTGGAAACACTTCAGGAATCTGCAGGCTGTCAGGTGTTGTTCAAAATCCTTTTATTTATTTATTTATTTATTTATTTATTTATTTATTTATTTATTTGTTTGTTTGTTTGTTTATTTATTTATTTATTTTTGGTTTTTCGAGACAGGTTTTCTCTGTGTAGTTTTAGTGTCTATCCTGGATCTCTCTCCGTAGACCAGGCTGGCCTCGAACTCACTGAGATCCACCTGGCTCTGTCTCTCGAGTGCTGGGATTAAAAGTATGCACCACCACCACCTGGCTTCAAAATCCTTTTAATCTGAATTCCTTCCAAGTTCAAAGATTCACACACAAAAAAAAATCACCCCCAACTTCCAGTCATTTATTTCACGTGTACAAGGGCTCCCTCCAAGTTGAGCTTTCCTGATTTATACATTCTTTGAAAAGCCACAAAGAACAGTTTTTATTTTTATTTGTCTATTTTATGTGTACAAGCGTTCTGCCTGCATGTATATAATGTGTGCCATGTGCACACAGTGCTGACAGAGGTCAGAAGAGGGCATTGGATTCCCTGAAACTGGAGCTACAGATGGTTGTGAGCTGCCATGTGGGTACTGAGAACCAAACCCAGGTCCTCTGCAAGAGCAGTACGTGCTCTTAACTGCTGAGTCCTATTTCCTAATTCATACTTGGAACATACAGCTGGAAACTAGCCCACTGAACTGCCAGGAATGTGTCTATCACCTTGAATCCTAGTCTTCCTATTGTATTCTGTCAAAATGCCAGTCTCTCTTCTTTGGAGGATCCTGTTCATGTGCAAATGCTTGTGTGTGTGGGGGGGGATGTGTGTGTGTGCTTAAAACAAATGTTATGCTGTGGGAAGAAGTTAGGGGGAGATTAATAGGGTATAAAATTTCTAATAACAATAGGATATTAGAAGAAAATAAGAGAATAATTACTTGAGTACATAAATAATATGCTTCACACTTATTATTTCACATTGGCTGGATTCATAATTTATTTCTTTTATAAACTTCAGCATTTTCTACAAGTGTATCCCAGTTGTCTTTATCATCTGAGGAACGGGGAGACTCATTATGAAATGTAACTATCATATTTCTAATCACTGTTAAGAAATTATTTATGAGCATGGAACACTGAGTAGTTCCCATCAAGGTTAAGACCTGCAGACCACACAGCCTTATCCTTGTTCAGCCCTGCTTGTTTCCATTTCTGTATGGAGCTTTGAAAAACATAACAAACACAATGTTTTTGATATATTATTAAAACCTTGATAAATTTCAACATAGAGGATTTACCTTTTGTTCAAACTTTCAAATCCCCTAGAGCACTGAAATTTTAAGTAAGCATGTGATGATGATACTATCTGAGGTTCTGGTTTTATTGAAAGTTGAACAGATTGTTGTTCCTAAAAGTTTATTAAACATGTTTTGGATGTTACTGCCAAGTAGTTTTAGTTTCATACAAATCAAATGTTGTAGCTGCAGCTCCTCTTCTTCTACACATGCAACTTCTTTGTGGCCGTGAGAACAGGAAAAGCTAAAGGAGGAAGTTGTGCCCAGGAAGGCCGCAAGAAGGAGTGCTCCCAGCCATGAAGAAAGTGGAGATGCCTTAAAGGCAAATCTCTCCACACACCCTCCACAAACTTCACCCCACAACAGGAAGAGAAAACAGACCCACTACGCCCCAGGCATTCAGTATACAAAATTAAAAAGGACACTGAACACTCCGGGTTAGCATGAAAGGTAAATGTCAAGATCCCACAGACTATCGCCTAAATCTCTCCCATCAACTTTCCTGTGAAGGATCAGCAGATGCTCTGGAAAGAACAGAAGGAACTGGTTAGGAAACAGGAAGTCAAGATTAGGAAACAGGAAGTCAAGTGTGAGACGTGACAAAGGCTCCCTGGGGCCATAACCAGAGGGAAGTAACTGAAGACCAAGCTTGACCTGGACAGAGACAGTGAGGTGCAGAGAGGCCAGGAGAGCTGGGGATGGGGAGGAAGAAACACAGCAGTGGTTCTCAACCTCCCTAATGCTGCGACCCTTTAATACAGTTCCTCATGTTGTGGTGACCCCCAACCATAGAATTATTTCGTTGCTACTTTATAACTGTAACTTTGCTACTGTTATGAATCATAATGTAGTATCTGATATACAGGATATATGATATGTGATCCCCCAAAGGGGTCTTGACCCACAGGTTGAGAACCACTGAAATATAGGGCTCTGTAAGTTAAACCAAATGTAGAAAGGTGCACGCCCTCTGCTCAATCCACACAGAAGGAGGTGTTGTGCATAAGGAAAGCATGTGTTGCTGGGTCATCCCAAGCCACCATCCATGTACACAAAGGGCAGGAGCTTGGGGGATCTTTATTCATAAAACCCCATGAGAAAAACACAACCTCAAGGTTAAAGCATACAAGCTTCTCTCTTCCCCCAAATAACCACAAAGCAGAAAAGGTGTAAGAAAAAGTCCTAGAAGATGGAGAGAAGGCTCAGCAGTTAAGAGCAATTACTGCTCTTTCAGAGGGCCAGAGTTTGGTTCCCAGCACCCACAATAGGTTCCTCACAGCCTCCTATAACTCCAGCTCCAGGAGATTGCTTATCCTCCAAAGGTACCTGCACTCAGATGTGTGAATGCTCGCTCTCTCTCTCTCACTCTCTCCCCCCCCCTCTCTCTCTCACACACACACACACACACAAATACACAAATAAAGTCAATCTTTAAAAAAGAGAAAAGAAAAACCCTAAACTAAATTAAAATGCAATTAAGTAAGTATTTGGGAACTAAAAAACAAAAAACTGATTTTTTTTTAAATTATAGGAATAAATAAAACAATGGTTACATTTAGAAAAGCAAAAACAATTAATAGAGAAATAAAGAAATGTCATAACAGAAATAGCTGGTAGTGATCAGGCATGGTGGCCCACACCTGCAATCCAGCATTTGGGAGATCACACAGTGAGTCCTGGGCCCACCTGGACGGGACTGTGGACAGTCTGAAAAAGAAAAAAGAAAAGAAATCATAGTGGTCAAGAAAAAAATGGTGAAAATCAAACAGAGGCATACAGGAAAAGAAAAGTAGAAAATCCAAAAGGAAAAATAAGACACAAAGAGAGGAAAGAGGGTGAGGAGAAATGCTCGCCAGGAAAGTAGTTGGCGGGCAGACGAGGAGGATCCAACACAGATATAAATGGAATCCTGGCAGTTGGAAATCAAATAATGAAAGAAAATTACAATTTATATTTAGAATCCAGTTAAACTTTTAGAAAGAAAAATTGACTCAGTGCAGTGGGAATACCCTCACCCCAGCACCTGATAGAACAGACACAGAATGATTAATTCTGATACATACATAAGAAAAGGAATTAAGCTGCAAAGGTGAAGAATACAGTCAGAGAGTGTTAAAATATAAAGATCTAATTATTTATATGGGGGACAGAGTCCAGCTAAGGTCAGGTTTCTAAGAGCAGCATAGAAACCACAACAGTGAACAAAACAGAGCAATAATGCTGTGTGTAGACAGCAGCAGGATGCCTGCCTGGGGTGGGCACGTCCCTGGGTTCGAGTTTCACAGAAATAATAACTAATTAACTAATTGTCAATAAGTGGTCAAGATTGCATTAAAAGAAAAAAATCAACCCGAAGGAAAGAATAACAAGCTCAAGACTTGATTTTTCAGTCCAGCTGACCTTTGAATACTAAACTACAAAGTACGTAAGGACAATGGGAATTCTGTGCCCATCATTCTTGGAAAACTTAACTAGAAAATGAGTCTTTTCCTTGTATGGCTGATCTTGTTATCAACAGGATTGGTTTGAGAAATGCCCAGGAGAAATGCCACACACACACACACACACACACACACACACACATACACACACACACACACACTCATCTCTTATGATCAGGTTCCACCTCCTACCAATCTACCATCTCCCAATAGTCTATTCAAAATTTGATCCATCCACTGATTCAGCCACAGATGAACCCTTGTGATCTGTCTTTAGAAATTGTGTGTGTGTGTGTGTGTTGTGTGTGTGTGTGTGTGTGTGTGTGTGTGTGTGTCTTGCCCTCCTCATGGTGGACTAAAACCTTTGAAATTGTGAGTGACATGAATCTAATGCAGTCCTAGCCAGTAAATATTGCGAAAACAGCAGGAGGAATTAATTGTATTTAACTATAGATGTAAAATTAAAACAAAGAGAGGAAATCACCATCCAGATGGCGTATCATCTGATGGAGTGGAAATAACCCCACTGAAATAAGGGCTCTGGGAAGAGGGACAGATAAGAGGGTTCGCTCATCTGACTGTGTGGATATGAAGCAGAGGTCAGGGACACCAAAGGGAATATCCATCCAATGACAAACACATGACCAGGCACAGGATTGAAGCTATAACACAAGTACTCAAACCAAAAGCTAGATGGTCTTAAATACCAAGAACACACCACACACCGATGGCAACAGAGACAGGTGTTTACATACACGACATGGATGGATAGAAGTCTCACAGACACATTAGAGACCAAAGGCATCGGTTATGTTGGTGAATGTGAACAAGCTGAACCCACTGCCCCAAACAAAAGGTTTCCTAATTTTATTCACAAAGCAAGTCCCAGCTAGACTGTTTATATAAAGGACCTATTTACAAGCACACCCAGGGCCCATGATTTAGGAGGGTTAAAATGAAGGGACAGACAAAAACAAACAAACAAACAAATAAGCAAACAAACAAAAACACTAAGCAAATGAAAGACATGAGGAACTGGGGATAATTCCTCATAATGGAAAAAAAAAGCCAAGAGCTAAAATAAAAGTTCATTGTTGCAAAGAAGAATAGTGTTCAAACCCACAATTAATAATAAAAACATTGAAACATCAACACCTGAGCCACAATCACTTCATCTTTTATACACTGTAAATTGTGAAAGTTGGTAAGACATACAGAAAGAGATAGACCAACAACAGGAGAATTCAAAATATTCTTCATAGTATAAATCAGATCAAGGGGGTAACGTTAAATAAATAAGGACATAAAAGATAAGCAACGAGATAATGTGAGGTGCATCCTATTAATATGTGTGTGCGGTACATTTTACGTAATGAAATAGAAAATACCTCAGTGGAGAACGTGGGTATTGTAGACTGTTTACCCCTCCTACCACCACACATCTGCTCACCCCATGAGCTCCAAGTGACTACTGACTGTCTCTGGAGATACAGACCTTGTGGGTGTAGTATGAAAGGAGATCTTAAGGCTGAGTTCCAAGCCATGTATTTAGTATCCTCATAAGAAGTGACGCCGAAGCTGAGGATGAAGCCCAGGGATGAGGCACTGGCCTAGCACATTCAAGACCCTGGATTGTATTCCAAGCATTGTAAACAGACAAACAACCAAGCATGAGGTTTCATGCTTACACAACCACCACTCAGGTAGCTGAGGACATAGCCAGAAGATCTGAAAATCTTGCCAGCTTGACCCAACTGGTCTTCACAGATTCTAGAGGAATTATTACCACAAAAGAAACTGACCAAACACTCACCATGGAAACAGCCACAGAAGCTTCCAGAATTAGAAATTCAGTAGTGGCCTTCTTGGATACCCAATGATCATGGCTAAGTTATCAGGATAATTAAGAATATTTTTAACTTAATTACACCCAAAACACAACAGATTGAAAGTGGAAGGGACGAAGCTGAAACTACTGAGTGGAAAATGTGCAGCTGTAAATTCACAAGGCAGAAAAGGAAAAGATGAAAGAACAAAGCAGAGAGCATACTTCCTAAGGATCTGGACAAAGAACAGTGGGCAGAGCCCAAGTGAGGCGGGCGGGAAGGAGATTAGGAAATAAATCAATGAAATGGAGATCAAATACAAGTGAAGATCATTGACAGAGCTGAGCTGGATTTTTAAAAGATTCATAAAATGTATTAATGAAGGTCAGAAAAAAGAGAAAACCTCATTTTTCAATATCAGAGTTGAAAGAGATGTCCCTGCAGATGCCAAATGCATTTAAGTGATAATAAGAAGGTATTATAAATAATCTCATGCCAACAAATTTTGTGGGCTTATGAAATGTGCTAATTTAATTTAAAAAATATTAAAACTGACAAAAGTGAACTGAGATCCGAGCAACCCTACATACAATAAAGAAATTGGATTCACATTTTTGAAATCTTCCCCAGAAGAAAACATTTGAGGCTGGATAGCTTCCATCCACAGACTTACGGAGAAAAAAGATTAATTTCACAGAAGTCCTTTTAACATCCTGTAGATTCAAACCCTCACATGGCATTTTTGAGGGTCGTGTTGGCGCAGGAACTGCCTGCGCAGAGTCGAGAGACAGAACCACACACCTGGGCTTACATGTACAACACAAGGAAGGTCTCTTGGTAATTTAGCAGGGGAAGCAGTCCTCTCAATAAATGGTGTTCCGTCAACTGAGTAGCCATTGCTTTAGTTCATCTGTGCCACTGTAACAAAGTGCTTGAGACAGGGTCATGTGTAAAAGAAGAATTTTTTTTCTTCATAGTTCTCGAGATAGAGGACTCCAAGATCAAGGTGCCAGCTTTGGAGTTCGCTGAGGGCTGCCTTCTGCTGAGGTGATGGCATCCCGGTGCAGGATGAATCCTCTTCGAGAAAGGGGTTGATGATCTCATTCACTAGAGCTTGGTCTTCATGACTTTAGCACATCCTGTTGGCCCAGCCTCTTAACACCATCACATGGGCAACTGTGAACACATGGATTTGGGAAGGGACCTAAGCAGTAAGGCCACAGTATCCTCACTGAAAATGAGATGTGTCTCATGCCGCATGCAAAGAGCATTAAAGGTGAGTCACAAGACCGGGAATGTAGCTGGGGTAGAGCATTTGACGCACAGCATATGCAAGGCCTTAGGTTTAGTCCCCAGTCCTGTGAGCACACTGTGCCAGGAACATGGACACACGTGTCTTTCCACAACGTCGGAATTTACTGACTAACAATCAGTTCATAAGCTACATAGTTCCCATTGGTTGCATCTTGGCAAGTGTCCCAATTTGTTTTGATATCTGACCTTTGGCAAACACAAGTTCTTTTATCCCAATCTTAACTACAAATATTAACTCACAGATCACACATTACACATCACCCGGCAATAACATCCATATGTATGTGTGTAAGTTACAGAAAGGCTGGCTACAAAGGGTTAAAGGATCTGCAGGGTTCAGAAGTCATACTGGAGGCAGAGGCAGAGAGTTAACACCAGTGTTAAGAGTCACTGCAGGTGGTCGGATGAGATATTGACAAACCCAGCTGGAGAGCTGCTGGAGGCAGAGCTGAGCCTTGGGGTCCCAGAGTCTCACTGAACTGCAGAAGCATGGGACTGTGGACGTGAGGTACAGAACATACAGGCGAAGGGCAGGACCAGGTCCAGATGAACAAATTCAACAGGAGGGCAGCTGGGTAGAAGTTCAAGTGTACCACCTCTGGCATTGGGAACTCTGCAGAGCTCAAGCTCTGGGGACAATTGGGATTTCTCTGCCTGCTGGTCCTTTGACAACACACGCTAGGCAGTCAGATTGTGGGGGTGTAGTGTCCTCCTCTTTATGGGGTCCAAAATGAGAGTGTGTGGTGTGTCTGATAAGTTCTCAGGTCTGTTTTATGATGTGCCCATAGGTTCCCAATCTGCTTTGCTGTTACCACCGGTCTGTACCTTCTGCAAGCTGGGCAGGTGGTGCACACACAAAATATCAAGTCATTCTGTTTCTACATAAATTCTTGATATGAAGCCAAATTGTGGTTATTTTTAAATAATCAGCCTTTGATCTCGTGAATTTCTGAAACTTGACAAGTCAATGCCCTTATATTCTCTGCCATTGACAGGTAAAGAATGTTCTGATCTCCCATACCTCAACAGGCCTTGCTTCTGTGTAACTCTAGGTATGTTAAGGGCTGGTTGGCATTTCTCTTGGCTGACTTCTCTGGACCTGATCCTGCATGGAGCATCACTCTCTGGCACACCCAGGAATGCAGGTTGTGCTAGCTCATGCCAGCATGCAAGGGAAATATCACCCAAGGATAGTGAAATTCCTCCCTACCCTTGGCCTCCAAAATATGACTGTATAATATCATCACAAAGTGGTCCCAAATTTGATAGAGAGAGTAGACAGGCTGGCCCTGTGCCTGAGTGTCCGTCCCTCCTGTATCCCTGCTTTCAGACACAGTGGTCAGTTATGTTTGGAAAGCAAAAAAGCACGTAGTCTTGATGATTCTTAGTTGGAAGCTGACAGAGAGCCGGAACAGCAGGAGGAATGGGAACTATGTGTGCCTCATCAGTGTTTAGCAGATTGTGGAGGTGGGGGAAGGAGTCAATCTTGAAGGGGTGAAGAGATGACTCAGCAGTTAAGAGCACTGGGTGCTCTTGTTAGAGGACCTACGTGCAGTTCCCAACACCCAGATGGACGTTCACAACCATCTACAACTCCAATTCCAGAGGATCTGGTTCCTGCTTCTGAGTCCCCAAGCCCTGCATGTATGTGGTGTACAGATAAACATGCAGGCAAAACAGTCATACATATAAAATAAAAACACATGAACCTTTTGTAAGGGAGTGACCCGGAGCTGTGGCTCATACAGTTGAAAACAACATTGCTTTAAATCAGTCTGTGTTTCCCAAGGCTGATGGACTGGCAGCGTACGGCCCTTCCGGTGCCCCCAGGTGCCCCTTTCCCTTCCATCACTTTAGAAAGGTCTGTTTTAGCTGGGATAACCCCAATAACTCCAGCCATACACCTGTCCACATTACAACACTCCACAAGGGGCTGCTTCCCAGGTTCCTGGGAGCCTGGCCCCGAATGATTGGTTAGGGTTCCGGGGATCCTGGAATGATTCCTGGGGTGGAGGTAGCAGGCATACGGAAGTGAAAAGCTGTGACTTGTCACCACATAGCACAGCTATATATTTTCTGTTGGCCTGGGCCGAAGGGGCTTGGACAAAGCCCTCAGCCCCTCCTGTGTCAGAGTCCTTTTCTGTAAAAGGATGATATGACACACACCCAGTTCATGCTGTGAGCTGATGTGTGGAGAGCCATTGAAATGACGTAATGAAATGACTACTCTTTGTAAAATTTAAAACACTCGAGAAAGATGACATTGATCACTTGAATGGCCACACCATCCATCACTGCAGTGGTGATTCAAACCGTGTAAGCCATTTTACTGAGGATAATTCATGATATACATCCTCTGGTATAGTTTTAAAATTAAAGCTATGTAGCAACACCCAAATAACATTACAATTTAGTTTAATAATATTAAGTAACTTGATTTTCTATTCTATTCTATTCTAGTCCACAGGATAGACTGCGTCCTGATAGGTTAAGCAGACTATTTTTATAGACAGGGAAGGACTGAAGAGAACAGAAACAAAAGACAAGGGGATTGGTCAGATTAAGGTTCCTTTCTTTGTAAGGTAAAGAGGAAAGAGATAGGATCCCCAAAACAATCAAATTGGGGAACACTGTTACCTTTCCATGCAAGAATGAAGGCAGAGAGAACTTTACCTGGATGCCAGCTAGAGCTGGCCTGTGTGGCTCTTGTCTCTCCTCACTTATCTGGAGGCCACACGACCATTTAACTTAGTTTAGTGACATGGAGCTTTAGTGTGGGTGAGTTGATTTTGATTCTTAGTCTGGTCTCTTGGGACCCAGTCCAGGAGCTTTGCTCACAGCAATAGCCCTTGTGATATGTAGCTAGCACTGTCCACGTTAAAAGCTGTCCATATTTGTCCTAGAATGGACTCATCTTTTGGTGGGGAGGGCTCATGACAGGCTTTCTCTTTATAACAGTCCTGGCTGTCCTAGAACTGGCTCTGTAGACCTGGCTGGCCTTGAACTCACAGAGATTTGCCTGCCTTTGCCTCCCGAGTGCTGGGATTCAAGGCATGCGCCACCACTGCCCAGCTAAACTAATCTTTTTTTAAAAAAGAAGAACCATGTAGACACTTGGGAAGAACTCCTCAGTTGATTTGTTAAACAACCTTAAGGATAACTGAAAGGTAGAGATTCAGTGGGGTGTGTGAATGAACTTGGCACCCTACAAAAACATGTCACCATCACTGAACTTAGGGGGGGTCTTCCTGGAACTCACAGCAAGCAGGAAGTTCTGAGTTGCCCTAAGTTGGTTCGTTTTAAAGCTCCTGGGGAGAATAAGGGCTCTGATGGTAACGTTCTTGCTGTACAAGTATGAGGACCTGAATATGATCCCAGCACCTACACTAAAAAGGAACAGTAGGATTTGCCTGTAATCCCAGCACTGGAGAAGCCAGCCTGGGCTACTTGGAATGTTCCAGGTCAGTGAGATACTCCACCTTAAAAAAAAAAAAAAAGAAAAAAGTGGACGGTGCCTGAGAAACAACCATCTTCTTCTATTCTTTCTGTGGGCACACTCATGCATATGCGCGCGCGCGCGCGCGCGCGCACACACACACACACACACACACAAGACCATGTAAAACTTGAACACAGATCTCCCTTCTGCTCACATAGATCCAGAAGCAGCAGCTGCTTTTTCCTATGTACCAGAAGCTACCCCTGGTTTGCTCAGCCCTGCTCCTCTCTTCTGTGGACAATGAAGGGGCATCCAAGGCAAGATAGGCTTGCCTCCTCCAAATAAATAAAAGGCTTTAGCTCTGGTCTGCAGATGTAGTTCCTACTACTATGGCTGTGCGGCCAGAGCCCTGCTCTAGGATCTGGTCCTTTGTCTGAACTGTGTCTGGAACGGCTCAGGTAAACCTGTTTATTTCAGAGATTCCCCAAGCATGACAAAAATTCATTCCCTAAATGGAACTGATCACATTTGACTCTTAGTGGTATTGTGAAATGAAGAAGAAAGAGGAAGAAGAAGGAGGGAAGGAGACATGGGGATGGGATAACGGGGTTGTCAGTTTACCAGAGAGTGTTGCTAATTTGTTAAAAAAAATAAAGCTAGTTTGTGAGAAACCCTGTCTCAAAATTCAGTATGGACTAAACCTGAGGAACAATACCTCAGGTTGATCCCTGGCCTCCACATTTGCATCTACACACACACACACACACACACACACACACGCACACTCACACACACACATGCACACCATTAAACATAGCTCCACTTTGGAGATGAATGTAAGAGCCAGCAAGATTAACACTTTTATGGAGAATCAAAGAGAAGCAGTGACTGCCCCTGACTGAGGCATGCACCTCTGGAAGGGGACATTCCTTCTAAACACACAGTTTGGCTTTTCCAGGATCCTGGTCTTTTACTTTTTAAATGTAATTTGCTTATTTTTCAGACATAGTCCAACTATGTATCCCGTGCTGACCTAGAACTGGAGAGTCTTAGGGTTCAGTCCCCTGGTTGCTAGGATTACAGGTGTACACCATTATCTAGGCCTGACCTTGACATTTAAGGATCTTTCCAAATGCAGAATTGTTCTTTTATAACCTGGCAGTCAGAATACAAAGCATGTTCTAGAATGATCCGCAAGAAATCTTGACAGCAAAGAGCTTTATTCTTGCTTTAAATAAAAGAGACCACGGTCTCTCCCTCCCTCCACTCTGGGGTCCTCACAGAGCAGTTCAATAAGCAGGCATCAGAACCAGAGGCAGTCTATCCCTGAGTGAATGGCACCTCCCAGCTCCATCACACCATCCATCACCAAAGCAAGTTGTTCCCCTAGTGATATATTAGTGTGATAATCTTGCAGGATACACCATTGATGGATTACTCAAAGGATGGCCCCACTTACTGAAGCAGGATTCCAGGAAGCTCTTGGGCACCTCTGGAGGCAACTGGAAGGCTTCCACAGAATCTATAGTCAGCCAACAGGCATCACACAACGGAAGTCACTTTCTTAGCAACAGAGAAAGATTCTGGCTATACATTAAATATCCTGTCATCTTTGTAATAAATCACAGCCTGGTTTGACCTTGGTGTCTTGGATAATTCTAATTTAAGGTTCCATCTTGGTAAGCAGAGAGGGATATGAAGTCTTGCTCTGGGCTACTCCTTGATCAGAAACCAGGAAAGACCTCTTCTGTGTGTTTGTTTCTTAGGGGACTTATGGTGCAAAATACCTTAGAGATTTTCAATTATTTGGAATAATTGAAGTCACCTATAATTATAATCTCATTGGAGACATACTTGTTCTTCCCAGAGCAATTCCATTGCTTCTCCAGATCTATAAAAATAGATTTATTTCTTTCCCTGTCCCTCTTTCCTCGCAATGTTTCATGTTATTAAAAACAGAAGATTGCTTGTCAAATGTTTTATTCACCACATGTGTGGGGCCATCCATCATCTCTCTCCTTCTGCCCATGCATGTGTGCCTCCTCCTTAGCTGAGCTCGCCTCATCAAGCTCTGTAGAAACCCTGCTAATTGGATGAATACACCCATAAAAACTAATTAGAATGTAGCATTTACATCATGGTAACTGCACTTGCTGAAGAATAATAGAAGCACCAAGGTAAGTATAAAAGTCCACTCTACTAATTGTTCTCTGTGGATGTAATTGCTCGTTGGCAGAGGTGGGTTCCTCCGGGCAGCAGTCACAAGGGTGAAGGCATTTGTCATTGTTTGGCAATGATTTATATCCACTCTGAAGGAAGCCTAATGCAAGTAGTTGAGTTATAAAGGAGGCCAGTGTATTGACCCAACAGTCCCCACGCTTCCATGGATGAGGATGGTCTGTACGCATCTCTCCAAGGCACAGCATCCTCCACCAAGAATATATGGAGCAGAACCCTCTGAAAGTGGACAGATGCAGTGGGCCAGGCTGGGGTCCACCTGACATGTAGGCTATGTGCTGAACTCTTAGGAAAGTAGTCCAAGACAACTGACCTGAAGGATTTGGCTTTAAGCTGGTGATGTCGTTTGAATGTTTGAGTTCCAATAAAATTCACATAGGTATTAAGAAGTAGGGCCTTTGGGATGTGATTAAGTCATGAGCCATCCATCCCCATGGATTGATTAGTGTCCTAATAAGGAGGTTCGAGGGCAGCAGCCATGCCCCTTCCTCTACCCTTCTACTCCTTCCAGCAAGGGACCATCTCAAAAGCAGTCTTCATCATCCAGTCTGCAACACTGACCTTGGACTTCCAGTCTTCTGAGGTGTAGAAAATCTATTTCCAGAATTTACAAATTACCCTGTCTTGGGTATTTTGTTGTATCAGTACAGACTTAAGACCAGCTGGTAATCACAGATAATGTATGAATGAGAAACCGTGGAATGGCCAGGTCATTCTTCAGTTACCCTGGAGGGGGCACCCTACTGGTCAGAAGCACAGCATCTGGGTAGCCATACCCACCAGGGAAGCTTCATGCTTTCAGCCTGCCTTCTTTCACTTGTCTGCCTCAGTTTCTCGTTTTTCTTCTCTGCTTGCAACAGATATCACAGGTACCTGTGTGGCCAACTTAGCCCCAGGCTCCTAGTCACACTGAACCATTGGCTAACCCAGAAATGGGGAAGAGACACGGGCCCCAGAGCCTCGGAGCTCTCCTCTCCACCTGCTTCAGACTGAGTGAGTCTCAGCTCTCCAGGGAACAAGTGGTGGCGGCGACGCAACTGTGATGTTGAAGTGGTTATGGCTTAAATTACAAGAAGTGAGCCTTGTACCACTCTGATAAAGGAAATTAAGCCATACACGCAAAGACTAATTCATCTTGATGAAGCAAGATTTAACTCAGGAAACTGAAGACAGCTCAGAGCAGGAAACGCAAATAGATTTTAAAACCTAATAGGAAAAGATCTACTTATACAGTGCTACCGCGTGGCATAACAAATTGGCACAATCCTAGGGGAAAGTAATTTTTGATACATGTTAAGAAGCCTAAGAACATACACAGGCTGCACCCACTAATCTCACTTCCAAGAATTCCCCTTTAGGGACACATTCTAGGGGAGACACTGCACTCTCATTCCTTGCCACATTCTCCTTCTCAGTGCTTTTTATCCACATATGGTAGCTTCAGTTTTAGCCTAAAGCTGCTCAGCTGTGGAGCAGATGCTTCCTGGCTGTGCCTGGAAGACCTGCTCAAAACTTGTAACCGACTCAGAACTGTCCATACAGGTGGGTACCCCCCCCACCCCCGACGCACACACAAATCAAGATTTCTAAAATGAAGCCCTAGCAACCCCTTCTTGTTGATCAGGTTCAGCCCTCAAAGACCTATCTTTGGGGATTTGCCTTTGCTGGGGGAGATGTTGTAGAGACAGGTGGGTACCTAGCTAGGGTTTGCTGGTCACCAGCCTAGCTCTAGATTCAGTGAGAGACCCTGTCTCGAATGAAAGGGCTTTGCTGTTTTACCTCCAGCATCTTCAAGCCCATCAACAAGGCTCCTGTCCTGCTGCCCATCCTGCTTCTGCACAGAGCCTTCCTCCCCTGCATGGTCCATCCATCTTCCCTTTCAGTCTCACATCCCTCCATGGTAGTGGGTATCTCCATGACATTCTGAAGTACAACACGCACAAGTTCCTTTTTTTACCTGATTACTAGACTTCCCTCTTCTGGTCAGTACTACATAAAACATTCCACTTCTTTCAATGGCCCCAAGTTGTCTTTTTCAGTCACTTCCCTGTACTTATTTGCCAGGGCAGCCACAAGCCAATTTCTTAACAACAGTAACTCATGGGCTCAGGATTGTGAAGCCTGAAAATCCAAGATCAGGGTGTTAGCAGGTCTGGCCTGTTCTGAAGGAAGATTCTGTTTTGGACCTCTCTCCTTGGCCCACAGGTGACTTTCTTCAAGGTCATCTTCATGTTCATGAGGACAATAGTTCACATGTTCAAGGAGCCCACATCACTGCAGTATTGCCTTGTCCCAGCTGATCACATCTGCTATAACCCTATCTCTAAATATGGTCATATTCCAAGGTAATACATATTGACATGCTAGGGGTAGAAAACTTGTTCAACATGTATAACACCTCGTCAAGTCATTTTATTTGAAAATCCTGTGGAAGCTGGGATTATAACTTTCAGTAGAGCACTTGTCCAGTTCAATTCCTAGCATCACATAAATAAATAAACAAACAAAACTGTACTGAGACCAGGCATATGGGCATATACATACCTCTAATTCCTACCCTAAGGAATCTGAGGCTACATGACCATGATTTCAAAGCCAGTCTGTACTATAGACCAAGATCTTGTCTTTAAAAAATATAATAATAATGATTTTAATACGCTATTAAATTGAACAACATCCATGAGTAGAATAAACCTTATTGTCTGAAAAACATGTCCCCGTCTTGCTTTAACTGATAAATCTGATTTGCTGTATCAAGTACATAAGGAAATATCCCTTCCTCTGTGGAACTCTAGGATAAAACACAGCACCATGTCATTGGAAGGACTTTGGAAGAAGTTACCTTGTCTCACAATGAGACATCAATGTCCCATCCAAGGACTGTGTAAGCTAAGTGATCTAAGATTTTCATGAGCTAGAATGTTCAAGACACTTCCCAGATCTCTCCAAATCAGGGTCTACCCTCTTCTTTGCCATGGCAGCTCTCACCCAACAAGTGACCTGAGATTATCTAGTAGTCTTAGATTAGTTTTGTATGAGAGCAGTGCTACATTTTCAGAATGCTTTGATGGCCCCAGGTCACCCAAATACTATCTGTAATTGGCACTGAATCTTATCAGAGGGAATTGGGATATGGGCAACATCCCAAAAATCATTAACTGAGGAAACAAAAAGAACAGTCCTATTTTACCTTCTGGTAACTTTCTGACTTAGAGGAGGCAAACATGATGGCTAATTGTCACCATTAACTTGACTGGGTTTGGGAATCACCTAGGAGACACACCTCTGGGCAAGTCTGTGAGGGTGTTTCCAGAGAGCTCTAACTGAATAGGAAAATCCCATCATGAGTATGGGTGGCACCACCCTTGGGGGCTGAACTGAGTAAAAAGGAACAAAGAAGAAATCAAGCTGAGTGCCAGCATCATAGCTCTGTTTCCTGACTGTGGCTATAACATGGTCAGCTGCCTTATGCTTATATCACCACACTTTCCTACCATGATAGATTGTACCCTTAAACTGTGAGACAGAATAAACCCTTGATTCCTTGAGTTAATTTTATCAGGCATTTGGTCAAAGCTACAAGTCAGTGACTAATGCATCACCACCCTCCCTCACACCAGTACAGAACCTGAAAAATTTAAACTGTTTGAAGTTGGAATTTCTACCTCTCTCCTATGTTTGGTAGTTATTAAAATCTTTCCATTACAGAGAGCTGGCCTGGCCTGTCAGCAACAGAAGACTGCCATGCTGACAATCAAGATCCTTCCCTGGGCTTCATCACCAACCACACTACACAGCAGGTTCCATGTGCACAGCAAATTTCCCTTGCCTGTCAGGAAGATCTTCCATAGACTGGCAGGTCTTATAAAGAGGCCAGAGAGTCAGTGGGCTTGAAAATTAAGCTTCATTCTTTTTCTTGGAATTTATCTTCTGTGCTCAGGTCCAAGGCAGCAGCGTGACACAGTGGACATGTGACACCCTTGCATGCAGATCCCTGCATCTGGCATTGCAGTCTCTCACCAGGGTGGCCAGTCCCCTGAGGACAATCAATGGCCACCCACAGCTCTAGTAATCAACCAGGGCACTAGGAAAGGCAGAGAGAAGGAAGGAGACACAGCTCTTACAGAAGTCATTCAGGGGAATTGCTGCTGAGAAGGAAGTTTCACAGATATGTTCTGCTTCGCGGAAAAGCATTATTTCTGGCAGGTGCTGTCCTTGGCTCTTTTTCCTTCCAAAAAATACCCAGGAAGACAATGGGGCTTTCTCCTGGTTATGCAGTGGGGGAGAGATTGTGAGCAAGAAGGCTTAACTTCAAAGGGCACAGCAGAGTAGATCTTCTTTCTTTTGAATGAAATTATTTGATCATTGCCTAGCTCACATCTACTTTAAATGACTCTGTATTCCACAATTCTGACAAGGAACTGAAACAGAGTGGAGAAATGCATCCCATTAAGTGTGCCCCAGCCAATGAGGAGCATGTTTATTTCTCTACCAAAAGTCTAATGAGAAGAGTGGGTAGCTAGCTTTGGACTTTTTAGACTTTTGATTTTTGACCTAGATTACTACTGATCACCATAATAAACAATAGAAACAAGCCTACTGTTTAATTTATTTATCTGCACCAAAGAATCACTCTGAGTAACAGTTGACAAGACAATTGTTTTTAAGTACAAAAAATGGAGTTTTAAAATATTGGCTTCAACTTCTGCAACATATTAGATCAGCATTTTCCCACCCATATCAGCTCTGCTGCAGCCTCATTGCAAATAAAAATGTTCAGAGTATAAATTTTTATCTCCTGAAGTTATCAGTAACATTTGGGGCTACAAATGATTTATTTCCCTTTTGCCTCTTCAGATCTGCTGGCTCTGCTTTCCTTATATATCTGCCTTCCACAAATTCTGGGGCTTCAGGATAAGACATGTATAGTTGCTTCTGGGGGAAAAAAAAAAACAAAACCAAAACCAAAAAGCCCTTCCCCAAACAGTGCAAATATCTATCCTGACACTTTTGTCACATCAGAGAAGAACAACTATCCCAGGGCCTTCATGCTGAAGGGAAAGAAGCAGGTTTGAACTCAGGATGTGAGCTGAGTGAAATGGAATCCAGGAGCCTCTTGGGTTCCACCATCTCCAATCCACTGTTACCTGAGGTGGTGAGTGTGCATGTGGGGAGGGACAAAAGCAGGTTGGGCTACGTCTGTGCCACCACTCTGGGCGCTGACATGCCTGGACCCTCGAGCTCTTCTCCTAACATCTTTGGATCTGACAAACCGGCCTTCCCTGATGCTGACACTTGTTTTGCAGGCATTTCCCTAATTGCTCACAATAGTTGTGCTTCTCCAAACACAGAGAATCTGTCTTTCAGTCTGAGCTTAGGGGACATCTGCTCTTCACTTCAACTGAGTTTCCTGGAGATTATAAAATACAAAATCTGAAGGGATTTTTTTAATGTTATGTATTTGGACTAAACTTTGGGAGATGTCCTAGTCACTTTCTATTGCTGTGAAGAGACACCATGACCAAGGGAAGTCTTATAAAAGAAAACATTTCATTAGAGGTTTGCTTATGGTTTCGGAAGTTTAGTCCATTATTACCATGGCAGGAAGTATTGTGGCAACCTGTCAGACATGGTGCCTGAGAAGTAGCTAAGAATTCTATATCCTGATCTGTATGCAGAGAGAGAGAGAGAGAGAGAGAGAGAGAGAGAGAGAGAGAGAGAGACATTTTGGACTTGGTATGGACTTTTGAAACCTCAAAGGCTACTCCCCAGGGACACACTTCCTCCAGCAAGGCCACACCTCCTAATCCTTTCAATCCTTTCAAATGCTGCCACTCCCTGATGACTAAGCATTTGAATGCATGAGCCTACACAAACAAACCGCTGCTTGCTTTGTTGAACCAAACATTGGTTGTAGAGTCTCCTGGGACAGAAGGTGGCTCTTGCTTCTGGGACACAGGCTTTGGTTTTCTGTCTGGAGCAGCCCATGCGGTGGACTGTAATTACCAGAGGGATGGACATGACCTTTCCGAGTCATCTAGCTGTTTTCAAGGTTTTTAAAATGATTTTTAATTTATTTATTTAGTTAGTGTATGTGTGTACATGCATGTGCCACAGCACAAGTGTAGAGGTCAAAGGACAACTTAGTACAGTTCTCCCCTACCATATACTGGTCCTAGAGGGCAAACTCAGGTCATCGGCTTTGGCAGTAATTGCCTTTACCCACTGAGCCATCTTGTGGGTCCATGATTGGCTTTTCGTAATGGATACAGATCTATCAGTTACTTTCCCTATTTCTGTGACTAAAAAACACCTGATTAAAGCAATTTAAGGAAGGAAGGGTTTGTTCCAGCGTACAGTTTCAGAGAGCAATCATGGCAGAGAAGGTGCAGCAGCAGGTGCGTGAGGCAGATGGTCATGTATCATCAGCAATAAGGAAGCAGAGAGAAATGAATGCTAGTGATTGCTCAGCTTGCTTTCTGATTGTTAATTAATCCAGAGCCTCAGCCTATAGTATGGTACTGCCTGGACTTAGTGTAGGTCTTCCCAACTCATAAAGATAACCTAGAAACTCCTTCACAAACACACCTAGAGGTGTGTCTCCTAGGTGACTTCGATCACGTCAAGCTGCCCATCAGTATCAATGATAGCACTGAGTTTCTGCACTGTTAGCAAACAGACAAATCTACGTCATGTTAGCATTCAGGCATTACGCTGGCCTGTCCCTTGGGGACCTGGCAGGATGCCTCACTAACCGCAGCCACTCCTGTGAAATGTGCTTTCCAGTATTTAGGCACTACGCTGGCCTGCACAGGGTTCTCACCTGCAGCCACTAAAAGCACCCACTGTGCGCAGGCGCTTGTCAGTATTCAGGCAGGTATGCTGGCCAGCTCTGGGTCCTCAGACTACGTCGTCCACTATGTCACTCGTAGTCTCAGTGTGCACGTGCTATGTTTGCCTTTAGCCTCCTTTCTCTTCCCGCTGCTTCTCGTCTTCAGAGGTGCAACCCCTTCTCTCCGCCCCCTCCTCCTCTCCCTCCAATAAACCTCCCATGTGAGTTTGTTGTAAGGTGTGACTCTGTGGTGCTCCTTGGCTCCAACTCGCCAAGGTTGCACTTTCGTCGTTTTTAACTAAATTACAACATTTGCAGTCCAACAATAAAACTGCTTTGTAGAGAGCGGTTTCTGGACCATGTTTGCTTTTAAGCTTCGACCTCTAACTTTCAGAGTTACCCCAGCGTGGTTTGCTGGCTCCTTATCTGTCAGCCGTGGTTAACTGCATCACGTGAAGAGAAAGGGAGGAAGCACATGGTGAGCGCTGACATTTGAGGGATCAGAGTATCACGGTTAACCTCCAGGACGGAAGTCTTGAAACCCATCTGTGGAGAGCATTGCTCTCTCTCAGGTTCTGAAAACAATAGTGCATGGCGAACTCCATTGTCAAACTCAATGTCAGCAACACCTTGAGGGTCTGTGAGTGTTGGAATGTCAGAGGCCTTCTAAGATGGATGTTTACTTGTTATGTTTTAGGTCTAATAATAACAGTAATAATTATTCATGGTGGATAGAGGTAATCAGAAACAAGCTGATTGCCCCTGATGTCAGGAAGGGACTTATTAAGGCTGTGGCTTAAAGCTGTAGTCTTGGTGGAAACGGACAACAGAATTCAGGGACCTTGACAAGACCCCAAGAAGGGACAGAGCGCGTGGAGTCCACCAGGAGAGGGAGGCTTGGACACCCAACCTGTGTTTACACTCCAACTACCCAGAGGGAGGCCTGGAGACCCACCTGTGTCTACACCCCAACTATCCAGAGGGAGGCCTGGAGACCCACCTGTAGCAATTACTTTTATGTTCCTGTGATAAAATTTCACATCCAAAGGCAATTTAAAAGAGACTTTAATTTGACTTATGGCTCCACAGGGCTAGATGTCTGTAATGGCGGAGAAGGCATGGCAGCCGGAGCAGGAAGCTGAGAGATCACATCTCAACCATACACCCGAAGAAGAAAGAAGTAGAAGTGAGTTGAGGCTATAAACCCTCAAAGCCCATCTCCGGCGATGTACTTCCTTCAGCAAGGCTCCACCTCCTAAAGGTTCCATAGCCTCCCTACACCACACCACCAGCTGGGGACCAATGTGAGCATATGGGAGACATTACTCATTAAACCACACCTCCCTGTCTGTGCTGCAGCTTCCCCAGGGCCCCTGAGTCTGGGTCAGAACTCTGAGTCCTGAGAGCTGTCTCTTTTTCTTAAATGTCTTTACTGACTGATTCATTTGTTCAGCTGTTCGTTGGCTACATACACTGGCCCATACTGTTTGGGAGTTAATGGGAAAGACAGAACAAATCTGGTCCCCAACCTAGCTGGGAGCATACAGTGTCCCCAAGGAAGCTGTGTCTAGTAACCACACAAATAAAAACGCAGTTACAGGTTGCAGTGAAGTTTACAGAGATAGGGGCAGGTATCCTGGCGTGAGCAGAGAGACTGTATTCTGAGCAGGGATCAGGGTCGCTTGCTCTGAGGACTGACTGTTAAACTGAAGTCTGAAGAATGAGTGGGAATAGGAGGAAACTCCAGGGGAGAAGGTTTGGAAGGTGACTTCAAGGTGGGGGATTCAAAGGGTTTCTAAGAAGCTGGCACTCGGCCAGCACAGCTAGGACCAGAGAGGACCAGAAGGAGCTGCTGTGGACATCACCAAGGTGACTAGTGCCCACCAGGGTGAGTCAGTGGATGTGGCTGAGTTTATGTTCACAGAGGCAATTAAAAGTCTCATGATGGGAGATAGGGAGATAACTCCATGGGTCAGGTGTTTGCAGTGCAGGCATGAGGAGCTGAGTTTGGATCCCAGCACCCATGAAAAAAGCTGGGATCCAAGCATGTCTAACTCAAGCACAGCAGCTAAAGGCAGGAGGATCCTCAGGGTCCTGGTGGCAAGCCAGTTTAGCTGAAACAGTGAGTTCCCGGTTCACTAAGAGACCCTGACTCAAAAAAATGGACAGTGATGAGGACACCTGATGTCAACCTCTGGCTTCTGTGTGCACAGCTGTGGGCTCATGCGCATGCACACATCAAAATACATGGAGTCAGGCTGGAGAGATGGCTCAGTGGTTGGGAACACTGGCTGCTCTTCCAGAGGACCAGGGTTCAATCCCAGCAGAATCAGAAATCATCAGTTAGTATTTAATCCCTTAGTCCAACTCCAAAAGAGAGTAGGGGAACCATGGAAGGGGCATCAAGATGACCCACTACCCGGGAGAAGCCCAGATCTTACTCTGCCCAGCTGAGAACCCCTCCCCCCTCCACCTCAGTTCCCCTCTGGACAGAAGACCCCAATGAATCCAGAGACATCACACAATCTTTTGGGATGCACCATCTCTCCCTCGACTCCCAGCATCACATCCTGGGGTTCCTTCCCTACCTGTTGACTAAGGAAGACATCTGTCTCTCTTTCTAAAATATGGGAAGTAGACGGGAGGTTCAGATGAAAACAGGCTACCCTGTTATCCAGAAGGCCTGTTGTTGAGAGAGATGACTGCAGTTACAGAAGATTTTCGTATGAAGAACTATTATCTGGCTACTATAGAAAGGGAAAGACACAGAGCAAAAAGTTGGGGTGGTGGGGGTCATGAGGAAATAATGAGAATTATTAGGATTTGGGAACTCGGAGAAGGGTCACAATGGAGCTGGGACCTAAATTTTTAAGAAGGTCACTGCTTAGCTAGTAGGCCAAGTGACCCTGTGGGGACATAAGGAGGCCAGCTCT
Organism: Peromyscus nudipes; assembly: GCA_902168325.1. Lineage (NCBI taxonomy): Eukaryota > Metazoa > Chordata > Mammalia > Rodentia > Cricetidae > Peromyscus > Peromyscus nudipes. The sequence goes on along the minus strand of CABHPH010160620.1, from coordinate 4,011 downwards.
CCTAGGAACAGAAAACAGTCCTGTCTCCATCTCCCAGCTTTCTGGGCTTCTGCTACCACCCCCGTTGGTTGCTCCCAGACAAGAGAAACTGTAAAAAGAATCTGGGCTTTGTAGAGTCCGAGCTTAGGTAGGGAAAGAAAGGTGAGTATATTTGACAGACAAGGGCTTGGTTACTGGCAGAGTCTCAAATGATCACAGTACAAATAGTAACCACCAAGTTCAAATTGTAGAGGTTTGCCATCGTTCTGTAGAGGAATATATACACACAAACGAGCACATACATTTTCAGACAGACGATACTCAGAAAGTGTCACCGTTCCCCATTATCCAGCTGATAATTTCTTCCTCCAGAAGAATATTGAGTATGGAAAGTACATAATAAATGCTCACAACTCAATAAAAAGTCAAATAACACAGCTACGAAGGTGGGCAAAGTTCTCCCAAGAAGGTATAGGAATGGCCAAAGGGCATGTGGGAGAGAGCCAATGTCAGTCCTCAGGGAGCTGTCCAAGACCATTCCATCCGCTACCGTGTGGCAGGGCCAAAACAGCAATAACAGATGAGCAGGAGGACAGAGGAAAATGGATAGCAAGAGTGTAAAATGCTAACACTGCTTTGGAAAAGTCTGGAAGTCCTTATAATGCTTAAGCATAGTTACCACCTGCCTCAGATGTGCGACACTGGTGGACATCGAAGAAGAATGAAAATGCGTACGCACCAAAATTTGTTCACATACGCGCTATCCATTTCCTGTACTTTATGTGCGTTCTATCAGTGTTTTGAGATGACTATGTAGCCCAGGCTGGCCTGCAGCTCACAATCCTAAGTGCTGGAGTAACAGGTGTGCCCCACCACACCCAGCCCTCTGTTCCGTGATTTTCCATGTGATGTTTCCCTGCACTCTGCGGAACTTCCTCTCACATTCCTTCATTGTAGCTGTGGATAAGAAGTTCTTTGTGTTCTCATGCATTTGAAAATGCTTTTATTCTGGGTTGTTTTTTTTTTTGACAATATTTTCACTGAGTGTAAGATTTTGTGCTGGAATGTTTTCTTTTGATGCTTGGAAAACATCATCTAGTTATCTTTTATCCCCATTGAAAGTGGTGAACAGCCCTCACAGTTGGTCACTGGCTTGCCTGCACATCATCCATCTTTTTCCTCTGGGTGTGTTAGAGGTCTTCTCTTTCTCTTGGGTTTTCTCAAATCCACCAGTCACATGCTTAGATCATTTCTTAATAAGTGTTCTGCCGATCTGATCCTGGAGATGTAAGTTTAAGATTTTATCATGAGTGGTGGCACACACCATGACAGAGGCATTTGAGAGGCTGGGGTGGGAATATTGTAAGGGTGAGGCCAGCCTGGGCTACATAGCAAGTTCCAGACCAGCCTGAACTACATAGTGAGATCCTCCAGTCTGTATTTTTCTGTTCCATACTTTGCCTGTCAATTTCTTGTTGTGTGCTGAGCGACATGGGTGATGTATTGTAGAGACTCTGGCTTATTTTTTTTTTCTTTTTCTTTTTTAATACTGTATATTTCTCCATGCAACAAACTTGGCTGAATTAATCTCCAGACTGACTTCCCTGGGTAGCTAATAACAGAAGCTAGTATCTCTGTCCCTCCATCATTCATTCATTCATTCATTCATTGCTTCCGCCTGTGTATTGCTTTCTTCCAGGTCTCTGCAGTCTTTCCCTGTTTGTGCATTTCAAAGATAAGCCGGGAATGAAAAGTGTTCAAAATCAGATTTCAGGTCACCTTTCTGAGAGGCCCCTCTTTTTCCAGGACACCCTCTTTATCCTTACTCTCTAGCCACACTGACCCTTGACTAGCACAGGCAGTGAGTCTATGGAGGGTGGCTCCATTTCCAGTTCATCCACACTATAATCTACCAGTTTCTTCAAGCAAATGGCTGCCTGGGTATAATCCTTACTCTCTACATTCCGTCTTCTTTCCATCACTTTCTAGTATACTCCTACAGTTGGTTAAGAAATACCTTGTAGATTCTGAGGATGTAACCCAATTGTAGAAAACTTATGGAAGGTCTTGGGTTCAGTCTTCATCACAATAAATAAACAAATTTTTAAAATTTTTTGTTTTTATTTTATGTATATAGGTGTTTGGCCTGCAGGTAGGTCTGTGTACCATGTATAAGCAGCAGCTCCCACAGAGGCCAGAGGAGGGCATCAGAGTTCCTGGAACCGGAGTTACAAAAGGTTGTGAGCTGCCACGTGGGTGCTGGGAATCAGGAGCTCCAGACCTCTGGAAGAGCAGCTCATGCTCTTAACCACTGAGTCACTTCTCCAGGCACTTCTGTATCTCTCTTGTATGGATGGATTTATCTGGAACGAGCTCATGATTTTTTTAAAACCTTAAGATAACAGAATACAGCCTTCTAAAAATTGCCCTGGTTTCTGACGAGCAGTGAGAACGATTCCGGATTTCGTAGATTATTAGGGTATTGTTTAATTTTTAACTGCCAGGGAAACTAAGAAAATTGTCTGCCTTCACATTTATTTGTGTTTTTTAAATTATGCATACGGTTTTCTTAGATTAATTAGAATGCTTCCTGTGCCAGGGAAGTCACTGTCCTTCATGCCGCTTGCTTTCTTACTGGCTGTTTGTCTTTCTTCGTTTACTTTCTGTGGTTTCAGAGATGAAGGAAGTGGGCTTTTATCTTGCCGTTTGGGGTACTTCTTACAGGTGTGCCTGTTGCCTTTGATTTGACTTTGGATATTTTTTTCTTACAGAAAATTTTAATTTTATAAATAAGAAGGCCTTTCCATTTTCTTTTATGTTTTTGGTGCTGTGTTGAAGATTCTCAGACTAGAAATACATTCTCAGGCAGGTTGTTTTGCTGTTCTTTGAGGCAGAGTTCTTTTCATTATAGTCCGCTGCCTCCCTCAATCCATCTAGAATTCTGACATAAGCAGGCATTGGTGCCCTGCTCTTCCCTCTTACTGCCTTCCTCTAAAGCCCCGTCTAAAAATGCTGTGTTTTAGCAAACAGCCTTCTTTCTGCTGTTTATTTGAGGTGTGCATCTGTTTTATTATAAACTATCCTTTGGTCTGACCCTTGCACTAACCTGATGCTCTGATCTGATGTGCTGCTCACATCACTGGCACCGAAGTGCCTTCGGGACTGGGGCTTTAACACGTGGATGTCTGCTGGGACCCAATCCAGGGAGCAATGGCTTTAAATGCATGAGATTAACACAGAGACAAAAGGCCAAGTATTAAAGCTAAATCCTCACACTTGAGTGATCAGATCTGACCATCCAGAGTCCGACCCCTGGTGACCCATGGCAACTTAAACAAACAGCCAGCTTCAGGAAGAGCAACTGATGCTATAAAGTTTATTACTCAACCAGATAAAGATGCCTCCTGTCTACCCTGATTTGAGTCCACCCAGGAGTCTCGCAATAAGACTAAGTACTTTCTCTCTGTCGCTATCAAAACCCTGCCACCTGCTCTCAGTGGTGCAGTCTTCTCTCCGGGAACTCACTCACTTCTCTCTTACGTGTCTGCCAATACATTCTCTCTTGGCCTGATGTGTGTCTTAGTATAAGTTCTTTTTGACCAGCCTTCCGTATGCCATTCCACGAAGGAGTTAATGATCTCCTTCCGTGAATATTTTCTCCATGTTTTGTACTTAATACAGACACAAAGTTTGTATAGCTACAGCATGCCAGGTCACTGCTGTCCTTGTTCCTATGAAACCTAGACTGTAGTGGTTCTCAGCCTCCCTAATGCTGTGTGCAACCCTTTAATACAGTTCCTCATGATGTGCTGACCCCCCCAACCATAGAATTATTTTCGTTGCAACTTCATAACTTTTATTTTGCCACTGTTATGAATTGTAATGTAAATATTTGTGAAGAGAGAGGGTTGCTAAAGGGGTCACGACCCATAGGTTGAGAACCGCTGCTATACTGCTCCCATCCTCCCTCATGTCATGGGCTTCAGACCGTCCTCAGAGCAGCCTGCCTGGTGTGTGAATGTTGGGGGGGGG
>CABHPH010160619.1:35264-38470 GCA_902168325.1 Peromyscus nudipes | reverse complement strand
GTCTGCTCCTGCCCCAGTACGGTCTGCTCCTGCCCCAGTACGGTCTGCTCCTGCCCCAGTACAGTCTGCTCCTGCCCCAGTACGGTCTGCTCCTGCCCCAGTACGGTCTGCTCCTGCCCCACTCCTATGCTTTTCTTTGCATTACTGATTTTTGGCTTCTTGGTTGTAGGACACTTCATCTATTATCTTCTTGTGCTATCTGTCATATTTTCTGTGGTATTTATCTTTTAACTTTATTAACTTGGGCCCATTCAGAAATTTTTTATTTTCATGCAATAATACTTATTATCGGTTTCTGTTCTAGAGTATGGATTTGGGATTGCATCTGGCAAGGCATTGCGGACTTCCCAGTGATCTCCACTGCTTTCTCTCATTCTTTTACATTTTGAATGGAATTTATTAAGTTTAAAACAGTAGGGACAGGCTTCCAATTTCTCCTCTTCCTGTAGCAGGTCAGGTATTGCATGAGTGAGTGATCCCTCCATGTCCCTCTGCTTAGAAGTGGGGACAGGCTATTTGGTGAGCTGAAAGGATCCCAGAGGGACCTTCCAATCTTCCTTTGCCACAGTTCTTACCTCTAAACAGGGCCTTCCTGCACTGTGTGCAGTAGGAACCCAGGCCTTTGGGTGAGAACTTAAAAAAGCAAGTTTGACCCATTCTCCACAACCCCAGCAAACCAGCCTGAGCATCCAAGACCTTGCCATGCTGGTGAAGAAGCTGTAGGCTTGTGCTCTCATTTAGAAGATGCTGAGGTGAGATGAAGTTTCTAAATACACTGTTTATCCAGGAAACGAACCCTTCTCTGGTTATTCCACTAGAGGGCGCTTCAGCTATGCATATTTACATATGGGTAAGTAAACAAGACTGTGGGGGCTGCACATGCATGCTAAACAGCTGGCTTTTCCATGAACCCTCTGTGCCGCAGACCTACAACTGATTCTCTTTCCTTGCATTTCAAAGGGCTACCCCAATATCCTTCCTCTCTCAAAACCCAAGGGCGTGGGGACTGGAGCTCTAGCAGGATGGGAACCACTAGGAATGCTGGGAAGAGGGGCTTATAAATTGGATTTGTGCCTTGCTCCCTTTCCCCGGAAGACACTTTTGGGGAAGCCTTGGGTTTCTCCAAGGATTCCTCTGAAACACGGGAAAGCGATGGTTACATCTCAATGAAAAGTCACAGATAGGGAAGGGCTCAAAGTTCTGGCAATCCTATGTGCAGTCAGATGCAGCTGTGAGTGACTGATTGATGCTACTACAAGTGACCAAGTGTCCCTGGGCTGTGGGAAGCGGGGTGAAGAGATGGGAGTTGCTGAGTCAACCACTTTGTAACTAGGAATCATGGGAGAGAAGCTGAAGGATTCAGATTCTAAAGAGCTGAGCAAAAGAATTGCAGAAATGAGTTTAAAAGATTGATTTTGTCCAGAAACTCCAAGTAGAATAAATGACAATCCTAGGAGTCGGGATTTGGTAATAAGAGCCTGAAATAGTATGAGATAGTGATGGACACCATCTTACAATATTTGGGCTAAAGATGAAGCATAAATCTAATGAAGCAATAAGCAGCATTGTTACAACATTTTGCTGAGAAGACAGTCACAAAACTTCTGTTGTCTGGGGACAGGAACGATGCATAAGCTTTTGGTTTGAAGTTTTCTGGGTGCTTCTATTGCATAGCCAAGGTCAAAAGCCATGGCCTAGATCAATGGCTCTCAAACCTAAGCGGAGACCAGAATCACCTGAAGGACTCTTGAGCCTATATTTGGGCCAGATCCCATGTTTATGCTTCAAGGGGTCTGGGTTGGGGCCCAACCAGGGGCTGGAAATGTGGTTAGTCTTAATTGAGATGTATGGTAGATGGTTTGAAATACACAACAGACTCAAAAACTGTGTGGAACACCTTTGTAAAGTTATCTCAGGATTTTATATTGATTGCATGCTAAAATGACAGTATGTGGAATCTAGTGGGCTGTAATAGTACTTTCTTGTTGAAACCACCAGCCCACAAAAAACAACATGGAGACTTATTATTAATTATGAAAGCTTGGCCTTAGCTTGGGCTTTTTTTTTTCTAACTAGCTCTTACAACTTAATTAGCCTGTTTCTATTAACCCATGTTTTATCACATGGCTCAGTTACCTTCCCTCTATCTGTCTCTATGTCAGACTTGTTCCACATCCCATTGGCTTCTCCCGAGTGCCTAGATCACCCCTCGGACTTCCTCTCTCTCTGCCAGAAATCCCACCTATCCTGCTTAGCTATTGGCCATTTAGCTCTTTATTACACCAATCACAGCAATACACATTCATACAGTGTACAAATATCCCACAACAGTGGGCTAAGCCAAATACATCATTAGAGTTTATTTCATCTAGTTCTTCCCACTGTCTAAAATGTAAGCACAAAGATTATAAATTACATGGGGATTACACCGTATTCCTGTCCTACTTCACTAGTTCATTGACTGACTTTGTGACTTTGACCCATGCTAGGCATGCACTCCACTGTGGCACTACACTCTCAGCTTCTGTATTGGTTCAGAAAAGGGTTTCACAAAAGACAACACACACACACACACACACGCCATCTGCATGAGAAATACCTGGACAGCCTGTGTGTGTTTACTTGTGCATGTGTGTCTGTTGAGAGAGGTGATATGTGCATGTCTGTGCACATACATGCATGCATGGAGGTCATAGGTTGATATTGGGGGTGTTCCTTGATTATTCTCTCTTTCTCTCTCTCTCTCTCTTTAGATAGAGTCTCTCATAGAACTTAGGGATCAATTTGGCTAGACTGGCCAGCCTCTAAACTCTGGGAGTCCACCTGTCTCTGTTTCCCCAGCATCCGACTAGCAGCTTAACATTCACACAGGCACTGGCATTCTGAACCCAGGTCCTCATGCGTGTGGAAGCAGGCTTTCCTGGATAGCTTGTTAAGGAGACAGATTTCCTGGCAAGGACTCACTACTCAGACTATCCTGTGGGTTAAAGAATCTGCATAGTAAACAGCCTCTCTGGTAAACTTGAAACTCTAAAATCTTACCTAACAGGAAAACAAAGAAAAGGATGGGGAAACCAAAGGTTTCTTGTAGGATTTGATACAATTGTAAGGTCAGGGCATGGGAAACAATAATCCAAAGCATGGCACTTTGCCATAGTTAGCATTTTAAATAAAAAAAATCAGACATTTCATCATCAAAGTCTCTC
>CABHPH010160619.1:20264-32764 GCA_902168325.1 Peromyscus nudipes | reverse complement strand
TAGTGGGAGTATCAGGTGTATCAGATCTCTGTTGGGGCTTAATGACCACAGGAATCATCTCTCTCAATTCGGGAGGCAATTATTTATCTGGTGACCTTTTACAAAGTGACGAATATTTTTTTTTTACAGTGACTGATATTTCCAATAGACTTGCTTCTCTCCCCTCCCCCTAATCAATTGTTGCTATTTGAATGTCATGAAGCTAAAAACTGCAATTAAACCTGCTGTGCAAGCTATGACAATCAGGCACCCTAGAGGAGACTGTGGGTCCCTCTCATGTAATATCAGCATGTCATCATGACATACATTATGAGAGACAGCACCGAGCTGAAGGTGTAACGGGTCACTGTGAGGGCGACATTGTACACGGTCAAGCAGGGGCGTTTGAGTGCAGGAGTCAATGCCCGTTTCTCCAGTGCAGCACGGCCTTAGATGCTGGCCTTGGTGGGGGCTTCTTTGGCGACTAGTTCCTCAACACCCATACCCATCGGCTGTTAGATACCAGGCAATTTCCCTTAAAGCCGTATAAGTCTCAGGCTGACCAGATGGGTTCCTCGACCAGCCCATCACAACACACAGACTGTCCAAGGTGCTGTGCAGATTGGCTTGTAAGATCTCTGACTTCTCAGCACACGTTTGGTGGGACTGCATGCACAGCTCTGTCTTTAGGACAGGTCTCAGGAACATCAGAAAGAAGTTCCACTCCTGCGTGAATGAGCGTGCAGTGGGCCGGAGTGTTTCCCATGTAGGTTACATTGTGGTTGTTAAGTTACAGGAAGGCTTGCAGAGCAGAAGAAAGCTGCTGCAGTGTGACTTCTGGGGAAACATAAACAAGCGTCTATTCTGCTTAGACTAGACGGGACACCAATGGCAGACCAAGAAATGAGTCCACTGGTGGTTTAGCCTGGTGAGTCAGTGAGGTCAGAAAACCCATGTTAGGATGAGGTGTTTAATTTTAATTGGGCATGTTAATTAGGATAACCAAAGGGGGGTTTGATTGCTGGACTTCAGTACTTTGATAGCTGGACCTTGGTAGTCAGCCTCAGGAGGAGGAAGTGGCCAAGTAAGGTAATAGACCTTGGTGGCTGGCTTTAGGAAAGTAATCTAATGGTTTTTAGCAAGGTGGGCGGGGTGGGGAGGTGGGAGCAAGGCCTGCCAGAGCCACATGCTCGAGTGGGTTAGAGTCCCTTCACTAATGAAGAGAAAGGTGATTGGGGTGTGGCTCTGGACTTGCTGGCCAGCATGTGTGGGCTACCTCTAAGAACTGAATTAACCTCTCCAGGGTCAAAAGGCCCCAGGCACCAAGATATCAGAAGCACATGGTCCACACACAAAATGCATCAGAACTCAGGTAAAATGCAGAGGTTTCTTGTGTTCAAGAACAAAAACCATAGCTCTGTCTTGGGAAAGAGACACCAATCATCTTCCCTTTTATATTTATGAAGGAAAGTGAAGCCTAAAGATACCAGAGGACGACACAAGGTCACTAAGTATTGTGACTTCTTCCCATCTGGTCTCTTCCTGTGCCATCCTGGCTTGTCGGTTCCTTTCCAGTCTTACAACCTCAGGCCTCCCTAGGCCTTTCCCAGACACACGTGCATGCAGAGCTTTGCCAATTCTTACAGCCAGTGTCTTTTACGTGAGCAGTGACTTACATTTTTGTTTTTCGTGAAACCGTAAAGTGGAGTTGTCCCTTCTACATAGATAATCCTCCTGGCAGGAGTCTCAGAGTCCTTCACAAGTTCATTGCCAGAGCCTCGTGTAATGTGGCCTCAACTCTGTAACTTTTCCTTTGATTCTGACATGATTCCCAGCATCTAGAAACTTCTTTATGTACCAAGTAAGAGAAGAGTACCCTGGAATGTTACAATGTAATGGCTTTGTAACACATTACAATTCAGGGATGCTGCACAAGCCACGTCCCTCTGTCTCTGTGTGCTATGGAGGGATGCAGTGAGCAGATGTCAACATGAGATACCTCCTGGAATCACCTGGGGACCCCTGAAAAACCCAGATGCCCCAGCTCCTCTCCCCAAGACATTCATATCTTATTGAGCTGGGGTGGGGGTCCAGGAATAGAAAAAACATCAATGCTCTGCAAAGATCCCGCAAAGCCAGGAATGAAAAGCAGTGAGCTAGGAGACAGGGCTAATGACGGAACCAACCACCATGGTCGGAAGGGTGACGCCTGAGATTCACCTACAAGGAGGATCCGAGGCGATGCAGAAACACCAGCCAGCTGGCCCAGTTTCACACAAGGTCCCCTGTCATTGAGCCTCAGGTGGGGATAAAAGATTAGCCTGATTGTACTGGTTACTATTATATAACAGATCATGTAACAGATTTTATTTATTTAACTCCTAGATTTTAACCATTTTTATCACACTTTGGGTTCTGTGAGTCAGGAATTGTGACAGGACACAGCGGGGATAGCTTGTCTGTGCTTAAGCATCTGGGGTCTCATCTGGGAATACTCGAGAGCCAGAGGTAGCTTAACAGCTAGTGGCTGGAATAATCTGGAAGCATTATTTTATGTCGGGAGGTTGATATGGCTGTCAACCTCAGCTGAGGCTGTTGGCTTGAGTACTAATATGTAGCCTTGGCTTGTATGGGTGGAACTGGCCACTCAGAACAGCAGGTGTCCAAAGGACAGAGCAGTGGTGGTGCTGGCTTGTCTGACCTGGCTTCAGCAGTCATATACATCACTTCACTGTACCCTATTTGTCAAGTCGGTCATAAGCCCTGAAGAGGAACCGTGACCCCACCTAGATGGGGAAAACGTCATACAAACTCACATTGTCAAGGACAGTGCCTGTGGCAGGCCAGGGCACTGGCACTAAATATGGACCCAGGAATGTGCCACAGTGGCAGCAGCATGTTTTCTTGTGACTGGTCAGGCTGAAGGGTTTTCGGTTTCCAGAGGAGGAAACACAGTTCCAGGCCCATGTTCTTCCGTGTCTTTCCTTAGAATGTCCCTCTCCATCCCCACCCCAGGCCCCACCTACCCTGTGGGGTTTGGCTCAAGCACTGCCTTGTCAGGGTGTTTTTTCTTGGTGGCCCTGGTGTGGTCCTCTGTGTGGTCCTGGTGGCACTGGTGTGGCCCTGTGTGGCCATGCCTCTCTGATACCTCAGATGTAGACTCAGTACCCTTGTGCACTGTTTGGTGATTCACAGCCCCTTTGTCTTCCCTAATCTTCAAGTTTTTCTCTGAGGCAAGGTATCTTTGCTTTTTTTGTCCCAACACTGAGCAGGGTTTGATGTAGTGTGAAAAATAGTAGCATTTATTACATAGTCATTATTACTATGAGATATACACACTTATAAAACTCATGTTGAAAAATTATACTTGCTTGCTAGGCTTGTGATAGCTCCTTAATGTCTGAGAAGTTGTGGAATCAACCCACTTGTGATAGAGAGTTGTTGCTTTGTGCCACAGAAAGACTTGGAGCTCAGCCTTAGGCAGTCATTTAAATCTCTCTTGGCTTCTCATTCCAGTTATAAAAACACCTCCCTTAGGTGTTGATGAATAAATTTATTAATGTTGTAAGGTGTGCAGAAGACTGAAGGAGCTGTTGGTGAACTAAATTTTATTATTAATAATGGTATAAGATTGATTATTCATTTCCACAGCACTTCCACTCAGTCTGTGCAAAACTGGAAATTGGTTGTGCTAAATTGGCTTACCTGCTCCATTTGGTCCTGTCAGGAAAATCAATGAGACATACATGAATATTCTCCTGTGTATAGCCGTTTCCAAGGCTAGACACTCATCAATATTTATTGTAAGTGGTTATGGAGAAAATGGATGAATAGTTAATAGATGAGGGCATTTAGATATTATTAAATGTACTTGCTCAAGCAAATTTGAGGCTATATTTGGGCTTTAACTTAAAGCAGAAAAATCTATAGTTTTAAATTAGCTACATGGACATATTTGAGAGGCTGTCCCTGGAAAGGTTTCAGAATCTGAAGGCAGAGACAACTTTTGAATGACGGGAGCTATATTTTATACCCAGCTGGAAATTCAGACAATGTGAAAATGACTTTTACAGAGTTCCTGGTTTGACTGACAGAACAGCGTTCTAAAGACCAATAAAAGAAACTCCCGATTTAGCAGCAGCACATAGTCTTCTTCAGGCTCTGGATGCCCCGTATGAGGACTGGGGGCAATTTTTACAAGAAGGAGCAGTGGTACCTAAATAATTTGAAGGAGTAGATGCTCGTTTCAAAAGCACAGAAAGAGCGTGAAGCAGAGGGTGCAGGAAGAGTACTGGAGTGAGAAGTGGAGATGCAGCTCTAGTCCAGCCGAGCTACTGACCTGTCCCCGAGCCCTAGGAACGAATTCACTTCTGCAGCCCCTAATTGCCTCGTCTGCAGATCTCTGGTGTCTGTGTGGTCTTCCGTCACTCTGATAAATACCTAAAATAAACAACTGACAAAAAGGGCCATTTTGGTCTTGTTTTGGGGAGTTTCAGTCCATGTTGGTTGCCCCTGTTCTGAGCCCAGCATGAGGCAGAGGGGTGCACAGTGGAGCAAGATGCTCATTCCACAGCAGCAGGGAAGCGAAGGGGGAAATGAAGGGACTGGGGGTTTTTAGGGGTCCGTGATTATCAGAAGACTTCTGGCTAAGTTCCTAAGTATTCAACTACCTTCTGACAGTGCCGTAGACTGGGTACTGGTGCTTTGCTCCATGGACATTTGAGTGACTCCTACTCAAACCACAGCAATTTCATTTATGGAGCTCACCTTCAACCTGTGTAGATGCTATCATGGACTCAGTGTATCAAGGTTCCACATTTGCTCCACCCTACCTGACTTCTCCACCTCCAGACCTACTCGGTGAAAAGCCCCAGACTTTGGGCTCCTGTTTGATATTTTTATAGGACTCAGATAATCCCTAGCTCCTAGATCTTACTCAACTGGGCCCAGAGACTTTCACCCCTTTCATTAATTCTGGTCTCAGAGCACCAAACTGTAGGATTAGAAAATCTTTTCTGTAAAGGGGCCAGATAATGAACATTCTAGAAGGTCTCTGTTGTAACTACTCAACTCTGCCCATGAAAGAAACAACCAGAAGTACCCAAAGAGGTATGGCTATGTTCCAGCAAAGCTCAATGGTGTAAATCTGATTCTTAAACAATTTTCATATCTCACAAAATATTATCCTCCTTTGTGTTTCTTCCCAGTCATTTAAAATAGAAAAGCCATTCTTAACAAAATCAGGAGGGCTGACTACATTGTGCCTGAGAGGTGCAGCTGTCCTGAATTCACACTTCCCTTTGGATCCACCTGTGTTTTCCACGGTGAAGGAGGTGAGAAATGACGTGTCCTGCAGGGCCTGTATACTGCTTGTCTATAGACACAGCCTGTTCCATAAGCAGCCTCTAGCTCCATTCTTTCATTGAGGTCTAAACAGAAGCAGCATCTCAGAGAAATACACTTCGCTGTGGAGTGGGCCATGTCACAAGTCTCATGTCTTGCTCCTTAGGTACCCCTCCACTGTGAGCCCCCTGGAACAGTCCAGACAGGATGAGCCATGCAGGAGTCCTCTGTGTTGGTCGGGTCTGTCCAGAGAAACACAAGCAACCATCTTACAAATTTATCACAAGGACCTGAATCTCACAATGATGGATACCAACGAGTCCCATAATCTTCTTTAGAGTAGATGGCTATGTCCCAGTTTCCGGGCAAAGAAGAGCACGACCTTTCTTATCACTTTTGTTCTAGTCAACCTTTCTATTGTGTGGATGGTGCCCGCCCACATCAGGGAGGGCGGTTGGCTTTTCTCAGTCTGTGGATTCAGTGCTTGTCTCACAGACACACCCAGGAAAACGTTGGACTATGTGTCTGGGCAGACCATCCTTAACCAAGTTCACGTATAAAAGTGGATGTTATATGGTCCTGGCAGCCTGGGGAACCTGTCTGGATCGCCTTCCCTTCTGTCTTACTTAATGTGAACCCAATAGAGATGTTCTGTCTGGCAACCACAGGGAAACGGGTGACAGCCATTGACTGGGAATTGCTCAGTTCATTCCCTGGCATGAAAAAGGAATTGAATCACTGTGAAAGACAGAAAGCCAAGCTGTGGAGAAGGGGGAAATAACAGCGTTATTCATTCGGGATTGAAGAAGCCTCAGGCTGGCTGTCCATTAAACAGATGCTGGCTTGATTGTTTTATAGGTCCTCATTTCCTGTGCCCCTCCTTCCTACTGTTTCTCCTTGAAATGCCTTCTGGGAATAAGAAGCAGCCACCTCAGAGAGCTTGTTTTCTCTTTCCCTGTCTGTCGATGCCCCCCTAACTCTGCTTCAATGGGACATACTAAGGTGCTCGCATGTGTGTGCCCTTCCTCTAAATGACAACAGTGTATTTTTCACCTACCCATAACCCCCTGGTACCGCCTTCCCACTTCCCTCACCTACCCATAACCCCCTGGTACCGCCTTCCCACTTCCCTTACCTACCCATAACCCCCTGGTACCTCCTTCCCACTTCCCTCACCTACCCATAATCCCCTGGTACTGCCTTCCCACTTCCCTCAGCCAATGACATTGCTTACCATTCCCCGAGAAAGCTGAAGCACCAGAGGGGAGCTCGCTAGAGTTCTCAGCATCAGGGCCCTGCTTCCCAGTGTCTGCCCGTGCACTCTGCTCCCTCCCAGTCCTGTAGAGGAAGCTCTTCTGCTCCTTCCCATGCTCACAGTCCCCGTGTGTCCTGACATTTCAATCCCTGTCATCTATTTAAGGGCACCACTTTGTCAGCTCTTCCTTACTTTGCTTTCATGAGGAATTCTCCTCTCTTCTGAATTATTCCCAAATGCATATAAATACAGCGTTCGTTTCCATCTTCGACGCCTGCACACTTCTGCCCACGTACAAACGTATTATCTCTCAAACCGTTAGCACCCACAGCTACTGCTCAGTTTCTTTGCCTCCTTTATAAAAAGGGCTATGGTCAATATCGCCTGTATCTTACCTCCTAATCCTTCTTTAACCTACCCAGCCTTCACCACTCCTAGACCATGAGAATTACTAAGTCCCCTACGTTGCTAACTCCAGTGGTCAGTTGCTCACTGGGACGTGGGACATAGCTGTTCTCACCGTCTTCTCAAAACCCCTTTCTTTCCTTTGCTGGGGTTCACATGTTCTTGTGTTCCACTCACTTTGCTCGTGACTCCTTCGCTGGTCCTTTCTCCTATTGGGCATTGAACTCCTCTTCCTCAGATCTCTTTCTGTATCTCTTTGCACTTGCTCTTAGCATTGTCTTTTTGTTTGTCTTTATTTTTTTAAGTCATTGTTGGAAATAAAACCCACAGCCTACAGAAGGCACATTAGGCAAGGACTCTGCCACTGAGCCCCAGCCCTGGTAGCTCTCACCCTCTAAGCCTCTAGACCTTGCCTTTTTCCTGGCTTTAAATACTGTGAGGACGCTTACACCTCCTAAGCCTCTAGTCTGAGCCTCCTTTGTGGATCTACATGTTTGACCTGAAGCTGCCTACTGCACACCTACCCTTACATAATTCAATAGGCACCTCATCCTGAGAGAGGCTCAACCTAAAGCCTCCTGAATCTCTCTTGGACTTTCTACTGGCTTCTGATAGCTTGTTGGCAGTCCATGATAGTCCTTAGTATACGGGTCTCTTTCTCCATCCTTACATGCTGTTCTGCTAATGTGTCTGTCTACATCCCTTCACTCCATTTAGAAAGACGTTCTTCCTATTAAATTAGAGGCCAAGCCTGTTCTGGAATGACTTCACATCAGTTAATTACATCTGCAATAGATTCTATTTCCGAAGCGATCAGTACTGGAGTTAGGACTTTCCTGTGGATCTTGGGAACACTTTCCATGTGATCTGTCTCTCTTCACTCAATGTCAGCTCCACCCTTCCAATTGTGTAGACCCAAACAAATCATTATTGAATCCTGTCATTTTGTCTCTACTCCTAAACCTGTCAAGATATTGTACTTTGCCTTTAAGACGAACTTCCCAACCATCTCTTAGCAACCCACTGCTGTGTCTAGCCTAGGCAGCTTTCTCTTCTGGTTGGTGGCAGCATCTCCCATCTAGTTTTCTGGCTTCCTTTGCCACCATAGTCTAGAGAGCAACTCTCCTTGAAACAGTGGCAAGAATGATTCACATGTAGCAGGAGCTAGACCATGCCACTACTTTGCTCTGAACACACTAAATGGTGTCGTATTCACTTAGAGGGGGAGCTGAAGCCCCAACAAAGGCCCCCACTGTCTGGCATCCTGTGAGCACTCTGACTCCCAGTCACCTGGTCCGCTCTCCCTGGCTGCCTTTTTCCTCAATCACTTCAGGAATTCTCCTCTCTGGAATACTTCTACCCCATGTTTCATTTCTTCTCCTTTCCAGTGTTTGCTGGAACATTCCCTTCAAGTGAAGCTTTCCCAAAGCATAAAATTGCAATCTTTCCTTGGTTTTTTCTTCATGGAGTTTATGGCAAAATTAGATAAGAAAAATTTGTGATTAACATATTTTGTTTTCAAGCACAATTAACCTTCTATGTGCAAATATTTGGAACAGCACCTACCTAGTGTGTCAACAGACACACACGTCAGATGGATTTCAGAACGCCATCATTTTTCTTCCTTTTGAAGTGAGCAAGCTCAGATCTGCCAAAATGTATGGCCATGAATTGGCAGCAGCCAGCGTTGCAGGAGATCATAAATCTTGCTCAAGGGCAATGTAGATGGCTCTGTAGACTCATACAACATTCATGGAATCCCAGTTATTTTCAGCCTGGATGGTCTTACAGCCGGGGAACTTGAGACTTGGTCTCAAAGGAATTAAATTAATGTTTTCATACCCTGATCTCATAAACAATCAAATCTTTGGAATGAGTTTAATTGAAAAACATGGACTGCTTCTTATAGAGTGCATTTCATATAGCCTTTGGCATTGACCAGGTCCCTGAAATGCTAAATATTCCTCCAACCCTGGAGATAGAGGAGATTCAGGGCTCTCTTCCCTGCAGTTTGTCCTGCAGGGCCCTTTGTACTGCCTTGGTATTGAGGTCAGCAAATGCCTTCCGTTGGCTGCTGGCTTCCATTGGCCTGCTGTGCTTTGCGGGCAACAGTCTTACTTCCTCCGGTTCTCCTGTGTTCATCTCTCAGACACACAGATGTTTTCCTCTCTCATCCCCAGGTGCCCTCCGCTGCCCAGCAGTGTGTGTAGCTGGCGTGGCTTTCCCTGTTTATATTTCGGGGGTTAAGAAGGACCTGTTCAAAGGTTTTGTTTTAAGTGTTGTCTCCAAAGGCCGCTAGTCTCTATTCTAGTCCCACCTTTTCAAACATTATGGAAGGATTTATTACCCAAAAGATAATGATATAAACATAAAGAGAATAAGGGATTTTCCCAGTGGCCCACAGCCTGCACCAAAGCTTTGAACCCCAGATGGTTTGACTCTGGTCTTTTTCTTTTCACGTTCTGCAGTGTGTGCCTCTCACGCAGTCAATATTGTTAGTATTGATAATGGCATGCATTTTGGGCCATTTTCTGTTTCTATAATGGAAATATTTGAGATTCAATACTTTATCAAGGAAAGAAGTTCACTTGGCTTATGTTTCTGGAAACTGAGGAACCCAAGACCATGGTGATGCCTGGGGACTGGTGTTACATGAGGTAGAAGAACCTGCAGGAACACATAAAAGGTGTGAGGTTCCAAGGCAGACTCACTTCACAGCAGCGCTCTCCAGGAAACCAGCTCACTTCCCCTGAGAACCAAGCCACAAACAGGAAAGCCATCCATCCCCCTTCAGGACCTCACCTCTCAGCACCAGGAGACCAGGGACCATATTTCAAGCAGTGTCTTGGAGAGGATGGTCCACAGCCACCCCACCGCCGCATCTCATGTGCCGTTCACTCTCTCCAGGATGGCCACATTTCTTTCTCTGTATCATTTCATCCTTAACTCGGTGCCTTCCTGCTGTTCTCTACCTACATTTGCTTTTTGGAGAGACCCTGCCTCCCACTGACAGCCCTATCGCTTCCCATACTGCTTCTAAGTGCTCTCCACGCCCACAACGATCTTTCCTTCAGCCTGGTCTCAGGTTTTACATCACCTTTGGGACCACTAGGCATAAGAACTTGAGCACGGCCTGCTTTAGATTCAAACTATCCGACAAAAAGAGATGCCGTGGTCAGCCGGCACCTTCCTGTGCTCCCAGAGCATTTCCGCTTGCCTGCTTGATTTCACACCATCTGCTCCATTAAGAGGCAGTTCTCAGTAGAGTTGTCGCAAGCATTACAAAGCGTTAGCAACAGCTGGTTAAGCATATTTATGCTACAGTAGAAACATGAGGGTTGGATACAATAGTACAATATGGGCTTTTCTGGCAAGCAAGAGTAATGGGAGACAGATGTGCTGCATGATGCTTCTGTGCTAGACACCAGCATGACCCGGGCAGATCTCAGAGGCAGTGTAAATCCAGCTCAGTCGTGTAGAAATAAAAGTCAGCGCTGGGCAGCCCCGGGTCTGCAAATAAAGCTGGTTGGTGTACTCTGGGGCCTGGTCAAAATGATGGCTTGAGATGGGAGACGTTCAGAAAGCCACTGAATTTGTCTGTGCGTCAGTTTCCTTGCCTGAAAGTGGCTGACTCTAAAAGCTACCTCATAGGGTTTTAATAGGATTTGGATGAAGTAATGAATACAACGTTCTTCATTGTCGCACACAGGAAAGAAAGCCCAGCAAGTGCTAGCAATGCCATTTTCATCTTCCTCTCCTTAGAGACATGTCACACAAGGTGGGACGTGCCCCCTGAAGCTCTGTGACATTTGATGTGGGAGAGAAGGTACAGAGCATTAAGGAAGGTAACAGGCTTGACTCGCTTTCCCACTGGTCAAGAACCGTTTACCAAGAGCCCCGGAGAGTGAGCCGGACTCCAGACCCCACACCGTGTGCACAGTCAAGAAGTCTGGAAAAGTGCCTGTCCTCATGAACACCTTGTCCCCGTGAAACGACAAGCAACTAAGGAAGACTCAAAGGAAATACGCAAAAACAGAATATGAGAATGAGCGTGGGCCGGCGGCTCAGCAGGTAAGGGTGTTTGCCCTCAAGCCTGAAGATCTGAGTTCAGTCTCCAGAACCCACACCACATGGTGGAAGGAGAAAACTGGCTCTTGCAAGTTTTCCTCTGTGTCCCACCAGCTCCCTCATCCACCCCACCCACTGCAAAAATAAGAAAACGTGAAGAATTGCAAAAGCATTAGCATGTGACACGCTTTCTGTAAATGACCAATGGCTGTACTGGCTGGGTAGTTTCTTGAATGATAAGTGGGAGACAGAACGTAAAGGACCCAAGACAATCTTGAATGATAAGTGGGAGACAGAACGTAAAGGACCCAAGACCCAGACAGAAAGCACAGCAGGGCAAAGGCCTGCAGCTAGAAGCAGCTTGGGTCTAAGGTCTGGAGGGTTAGGAAGGGACCGGTGCTGGATGGATTCAGAGGAGGGAGGGGCCAGAGCAGATGGAGTTTTACAAACCAGGACAAGAGGCTTGGGCTTTAGTATGGAGCTCTCTATGGAGCCCTTGGTATGTGGTTAATCCTGATGCTCAGTCTTCACTTCTGACGTGAGTGGATTCAGAGACTCCTGGGAGATTATGGAAACACATCTTGAGGTGTGTCTGCCAGTGCCTTCCGAGAGTGCTGCTCTAGTCAGTGGTTTGCTTAAAGGGATTTGACTGTTGAGGGATAGTGGAAACTGCAGAAAGTGGGTCTAGTTGGAGGAGCCAGGTGTATCTTGGAAGGAAATATTCTGTGCTTCTTGGGTACCAAGAATTGATGGACTGATGCCTCCAGAATCATGACCTAAAATACATCCTTTCTTGCTTAAGTTGCTCTCTCAGATAAGTGGTCACAGCATGAAAAAGGCTGACTAATGCAGTCCTCTAGTGCAAACTGCTATATATCTGGGAAATACAGGAAACAATGGCTATCAGAACATTGGATAAAAGGCAGAATAAACCAGTGATCTCTGAGATAAAGGAAACCCATGGAGTGTGTCTGCTCCTCTCTGTGGCTATGTGGGCTCTTCTGGAACATTGTGCAGGAACTGGAGCCAAAGCTTGGCAAAGTCAACCCGCTGAGCTGAGCAGCAGGGTGTGCAGATCTGGGGCTACTGGCTTCACAGGGCAATGCGCTGACACCCACTGCTAGAAGGGAAGAGGTAGACATTAGACAGATCATTAAGCCAGTAAGTGCTGGACAGTGTGGTAAGAGGGATGAGAGAAAGGGCCTTGATAACATACGTCACTTCTACGGAAATGTAGGGAAAGGGCCCTTGATGGACTGACCTTCAATCAGAGCTGAAGAAGAGAAACTGGGTGAGGATGGGGGAAGAGTATTGCAAGCAGAGAATCACAAAGGCCCACGGGAAGGAAGGGTAGGGGGTTGATTGGAAGGGTTACAAAGAGGCTAATAAAGTTTGAGTGTGTGTGTGTGTGTGTGTGTGTGTGTGTGTGTGTGTGTGTGTGTGTGTGTGT
>CABHPH010160619.1:3144-20254 GCA_902168325.1 Peromyscus nudipes | reverse complement strand
TGTGTGTGTGTGTGTGTGTGTGTGTGTGTGTGTGTGTGTGTGTGTGTTGGAGGGAGACAGACAAGCTGAAAAGAGGCTGCAGAACCAGAAAGCTCCAGGTGATGGAGCTTTTCTTAGGAACAGTAAGTTAGTAGACATTCAATATAAAGCTATAGGTTTTAAGTAACACAGTTCAAGATGGCCTCAGAGACGGGTCTCTGGGAGCCTAGCTTTTGCTGTGACCAAAGTCTGAAATGCATTTATCCTGGCTTTAAGATTCAGGAAGAATCGGCAGAGTCCCAAGGTCCTGGGGTTGCCCTGGCAGAGACAGGTTGGGCACTGGGCTTTGGATGAATCTTCCAAACATTCCTATGTTTTAGGGGAGCCCCAGACCCAGTGTCTCAGGTGCTGAAGGAGCCACCTGGATCAGACTCCACTACTAGGGAACACAGCATCCTCCACCATTCATAAAATGTCTGAATTCGAAAGGGGGCCTCAAGATAAATGGGAGTTTTTAACATTAATCACCACCTAATGATGGCAAAGCCTGGGAGGTGTCAGGTTTTATTTGATAGATTTATCCTGAAAGTGATATGTGTACTGACAGTTGAGGAAATTAATGGTTTGATTTTACGGAGGACCGACGAGATAAACTGATGCTGACATGTTAAATTAAGACAAGGAAGGCTGTTACAGAAGGTAAAAGAGCAACTTCATATTTCCAGTGTAACGTTTCAGAGGTCTGGATACCTGCGTCTAAGGCTGGCAAATGTGCGTAAGCAGCTGGAAATTCAGAAGATGCTGTTTTGAAGGGATGGCATTCTATCAGAGTGACAAATCGTTTGTAAGTGGCATCTTCATGTGCATGTTTAAAATTTATAGAATTATAAATAGAACTAAGTGGGGCAACCTTAAACAGGCTGATTCCAGGCATCTGTCTGAAGTTTCAGTGTGTGTACCATTCCTTGAGGGCAGTCTCTGATGTCTCATGGGCATCTCTATTCCTAAGGTTTGCACAGTGAGAGGCATACAGCTGGCACTCCATAAATGTTAACTGCAGAAACCTGTGGCCGATAAACCAGCATTCATGATTGACAGCAGGTAATTGATAAACACTCATCATCTCCTGATTTACCTTGTGCTGCATATTAAACACACAAATTGTTCACGGCAAGCATGGCATCCAGGGAAGACACAATTGACTGCATTTCCTAACCACTAAGAAGATTTGAAAAATGTTTTAATCGGAATGATACAGTATCTTTCAGAAAAAGAACCCCACTGAAGTAATTTATTTACCTTGTTAATTTCCTGTATAAAATATACGCTATCTTTATTGTTCTCTGTTTTTGATTTTTTCAGTCGAAAAATTTTCACATTGAAAATAATGTGATGGATTCCTTTGTAAAGAGAAGACTGCCCAGAACAGGTGGACCTGGGTTTCTGTCAAACAAATGACTGTCAGGCATTCCCTTCAGAGGCTATTATTTGTACCAACTCCAACTTACTTGCCTCAAATTTTCCAGAAGGACTTTTGATACTATTTCCCATCAATTTTTAGTTACACAGATTCTACTATATGTGGTTTTAACTACTATGAATTGTATCTTCTGATTTATCTTCTAAAAAATGATCTTTATGGTTTGAAGAAAGCTCTATTAGGAAATCATGGAAATATAGAAATGGGGAGAGAGAACAGGGTAGCTGGAGACAGGACTGGTTTGGATGAATATGAGATGAGACCTGAGATGGGAGAGAGACAGGACATCACTCTCATCCCATGCTTAGCAAACTTCTGATGAGTGGTAATGGAAACATTTCCCATCGGTTGAGTTCCTATGTTTTTATCCTTGAATGTCCTTATGAACAGTCACCCACATTTTCACTGGCAGGAACTTTCCTGAGTATGGAATTAAAATCTCCTTGTAGATCCCTCTTCTGAATCTTCAAGATGTAGCTGCTCACACATGGCTGAGGCAGAAGGCTCGGTCCTGAAAGGCAGGAGCAGAGCTCAGGCTGGGACCCCTGTGTGCTGCGGTCTGTCCTCATTCAAATGCTCATTGTCTGGGTGAACGATAGGAAGCACTCCTTTTTCTGTCCATGCTGACCCCACCCTTTTGTGATGTCTGCTCCAATCTCTCTCTCCGTCTCACAGTGGGTTATCTGCCACTTTTGAGTGAACGTGCAGATGCTCATTACATTTGTGAACCTTGTCTCTTGTTCATTACATGTGATGCACGTGTCTCCTGAGCCGTGAGGGCTCTTTCCTCTCTTTATGGGATCCATTGATGAACAGAACTAGATCATTTTGATGCACTCGAGTTTAACCATTTCCCTTCACAGATCCATCACTTTTATTCCCACATTTTTATTAATTAAATTTGTTCTTTGACAATTTCACACATGTGCATCATGCATACTGACTATCACCACCCCCCCCCCCACCTTCTCCCTGTGGCCCATCTGTCCACCTGTTCCTCATCTCCCTCTTTCTCACATTCATGTCTGTTTGTTTGGTGTCTCACAGAGTTTACCCAGGGCCATACAGACACTTCTTCAAAAAATGCTTTCTTACCCTGAAGTCTTGGAACCACATTCCTATAATGCAATCTAAAGGCCTGATTGTTTTGGCTTTCCATTTAAGAATTTAATCTACTTAGAATCAATTTTGCATGCTTTGTATGTTATTCAGTAGAGGTCCAATTTAATTTTTACTCACAAACCAATTTTCTCATATTCATATGCTAAAAAGAATCATTTTCCTTGCTGGTTATCATGGCTTTGTCACATAGGATGTCTCTAGAAATCTTACTTTCGCTGCTTTTTTCTTATTCTCAGAACCATTTGTCCCTGTCTTCCTCTCTCAAGTAAATTCTCTAGAATACCTGGTGATGAAATAAAAATGTCAGTTTTGCCTGAAAATGTGTTTTACTCTTATTATTTGAAGAAGATACTCTTCCCGGCTGGCTATGGATTCCTAAGCCTGTAACTGTTTTTTTCTCTCAGCCTGTTACTGCATTTGGCTGTAATACTGTTATTACAAACGAAGCCGTAGATCTCATCATCGCTTCTTTGTAGACAGCCTATTCCATCCAGCTACCCTGCCTGGCTGATTTTAGGATCTTCTCCTTGTCTCTGGTGTTCCATGGGTTCCAGTTTGTATAGTTACCTTGGGGATAGTATAGTTATCATTAGGGCTCTCCCACTAACAGAAATTTTATCCAAGTAGAGGGTTTTCATCCCTCTTTTCTTTTAGAATTTGGAAGACGTGTGTGTGTGTGTGTGTGTGTGAGAGAGAGAGAGAGAGAGAGAGAGAGAGAGAGAGAGAGAGAGAGAGAGAGAGAGAGAGAGTGGATGAGAAGAATTGAAGATGTAGAAAGAGGTTAATGATGGATGGAATAAGGTTGTCAAGAAAGAAGCCAAGCTTGGGATCCATAGCAGCTCAGGAAGGCAATGATGCCTCAGGTGGAGGAGAAAGGTTGAAATGGAGATGCTTCCTATCTGCTGCTGGGGAGTGCTCAGAAAGGTAACTAATGCCTTGGTTGGCAGGCTCTGTACTGTCTGTGAGGAAGGGGAGCGATGACTTGTCATTTGGTAACTGTGTCAGTCAATTTTTTAAAACCACTATCACAAATATCTGAGAGAAACCATTTAGAAAAGGAAGGATTCATTGGTTGGAGCGCTCAGTTTTAGAGGCTTCAGTCCATGATGGACTGGCTCAGTTGTCGTTAGGTAGTATTGAAGAAGAGGATGATGATAGAGGGATGGGTGGGGGTGGAGGTGATGTGTGGGGTAGAGCTTCTCAACTCATGCCAGGAAGCAGCAGAGACACACAGGGGCCATCCCCCAAGGACATATCCCCATTGTCCCCTTCCTCTAACGAGGCCCCAATTTTCCGTCACCCCCCCAAATTGTTTCTCCATTGGTGGAGCACCCATTAACTAGCCCTGAGACCTCATGACTCTATCAATAATTGATCTACCAGCTGGAGACCAAGTCTTTAAGACGAGAGAGATTTTAGAGGATATTTCAGAAGTGAGCAGTAACCGCATCAGGTTATTGCTAGGAGCAGGCAGGATAAAATAAACACACTCTTTACCTTCCAGGAATCTTATATTCAGAAAGGGGAAACTGATAGCATGTGTCAGGAACTGTGTTAGTTCCTTCCAGCATTTCTGGGACAGACCTGCTGGGGATGTCTTTCTGTATGCTGTGAATGTGTTGCTCTGATTGATTGATAAATAAAATGCTGATTGGCCAGTAGCCAGGCAGGAAGTATAGTATAGGCAGGATAAGAGAGAGGAGAATTCTGGGAAGTGAAAGGCTGAGTGAGGAGACACTGCCAGCCTCTGCCGCCATGAGAAGCAAGATGTGAAGGTAGAACTGGGAAAAGGTACCAAGCCACGTGGCTAAACATAAATAAGAATTCTGAGTTAATTTAAGTGTAAGATCTAGCTAGCAAGAAGCCTGAGGCATTAGGCCAAACAGTTTTAATTAATATAAGTATCCGTGTGTTTATTTGGGTCTGAGCTGCTGCGAGCTGGGTGGGACCAGGAAAACTTGCAGCTACACAGACCACCTGATGAGCAACTTAAGGAAGGAAGGTCTGTGCTAATCCACATCTGAGGGCAGTCATGAGGGTTGGGACGTCATGGTGACAGGAGCTTGGCGAGGGTGATGACATTATGTCTGCAGAGGGAAGGCAGAGACATGAAAGCTGTTCTTCAGTTCCTTTTCTACTTTTTATTCAGACTAGGACCCTAACCCATGTCCTTTTCATAACTGTCCTTGGGCATTTATCTTTCCATTTAAGAGATTTCATTTGCTGCCTGCCTCTCTAAAAGACCACCCTCCAAAAAAAGCTAAACAATAAACAAAATCAAACAAACAAATAAAAGACTCTAGCAATAGTTTTGTCTTAAAAACCACAGGGTGACTGAAGTTTCTGGGCCTAGATCTCAGGATTCCCACTGTCTGAGCTGAGCCAGTCCCAGCCCGGACAGCTCAAGGCTTGTCTGGAGTAGGCCTAAACCTGAAGGCAGCTGTTTCACTTCCAAAGCACCTGAGGTGTCTTCCTCCACTCTGGTCCTTAGAGCACCACACCTGTTGATCAGGGGCTCACGGGGCAGGAACCAGCACCTCCATGACAGGCTGCTGCTGCACATCCAGGCTGCTCTGACTTCCGTCTGTTTCCTTCAGCAGGCTTTAATTGCATTACCCAAGGGCCACTGCTCTCTGTCAATCCATGCCCATTTCAAGTGTTTGTCGATACAGCGGAAGGCCATAAAAGATCAGAGAGGCTTCTCCCGGTGCTGACCTTTTCATTGCTCTCCTGCATCTCACCAAGTTCCTCCAGCCTGGAATTCCACAGTACCACTTCCGCTTTCTTTCCCTTTGCCACCGCCTTGAGTTTCTACACCCCAGACTTTATTTTCAAATATCCTGATGTGTTTGCTAAGCACTTGTTACCTCATCCACTGCATCACCAAGTCTCCACCTTGAATGGCTGCTTCTCTCTGCCTCTTCCCTGCCTCTTTAGCCAAAATAAACACTTGAGGTTCCTGCGGTACAGAAGCCCCTTCATCTGCCAAGCTGTTACTGTTGGGTTTCCGTTCTCAATCCCAACTCTGCATATGTCCAGGACTTGTCCTTCCAGCTCCTCTGCACATGACACTCTATGAACTCTCCATATGTCCAGGACTTGGCCTTCCAGATCCCCTGCACATGACACTCAATGAACTCAGCTTATGTCCAGGACTTGGCCTTCTAGCTCTGCTGAACATAACACTCAATGAACTGCATATATCCAGGACTTGGACTTCCAGTTCCCCTGCACACGACACTCTATGAACTCTGCATATGTCCAGGACTTGGTATTCCAGCTCCCGTGCACATGACACTCACTGAACTCTGCATATATCCAGGACTTGGCCTTCCAGCTCCCCTGCACATGACACTCACTGAACTCTGCATATGTCCAGGACTTGGTCTTGTAGTTCCCCTGCACATGACACTCAAATGAAGAGCTCTCGACCTTGATGGTTTGCAAAAGCCCCAGACTCGCTGAGTGGTTCCAGAACCTATGTGATTGTGAAGCAGATGGCGATTTCCCATGTAGATAGCAAAGGGCATGAAAAACTCAAGGAAATCTACTTCCAAACAAATGGAGGAGGAGAAGCCCTTAGCAGAGGATGGCTTAGGGCAACCTCATTAGCCATCAGTGTATCAAATGTGGATTAAAACAGAAGCGGCCGACTTCCACTGTAAATCCAGACTGGGTATCTTGAAACCTTCTCATCTCCAAAAGAAAATTACTGGATAAAATCTTCATAACACCCTTTCAATGTGATCTAAGCTGCAACAAAATGAAAGAAATTCTTCCGAGGCATGTAGTTAATAGTCATCAAATCCAGGGTCACAGTGGGAAATGTGGGCAGGAACTGTGGGGACAGCCTGGACATAGATACCTCCAAGGCCGGTGAAGGGGTCATTGACAGCAGGAGAAGAATGGCAGGTTTGTAGACAGGAGCAGACAGGAAATTATCCTTCAGAATGAGGTTATTAGGAGAGAGACAGTGGAGATTGTGGCCTTGAAATGGAGAGCAATGGAAGAGATGGCCACCGCGTAGAGCAGGAGAATTCTGAAGGGGAGGCAGACCCTCCAGTTCCAGAGAGGAAGGAACGTTTCTAACTCTGTGTGATTTAGTTTAGCCTTCAGGACTCACATGGCAAGAAGACACTGATAAAGTGGGAGATGTGAGACACCTTCCCTCACGTTATTGGGGTCAAGGATATCCCAGAGACCCCTAAAACAAGACAGGCTATAGCCATTGCTCTTGACAGTTGTGGAATATTATTTTAAGATGTGTTACATTCCTCTGTGCTGTGGAATATTTATGTTGCATTTGTTTAAGTCTGTGAAGCTGTGTTACCGTGCCTGTATAAAACACCTCATGGTCTAATAAAGAGCTGAATGGTCAATAGCTAGGCAAGAGAGGGATAGATGGGGCTGCCAGGCAGAGACAATAAATAGGAGAAGAAATCTAGGCTAGAGAAAAAGAAGAGAGGAGAGCAAAGAGTGAGAAAAGGAGAAGGAGAAGAGGATGCCAGGGGCCAGCCACCCAGCCACCCAGCCATTATTCACAATGCTTATACTGTTCTAATATTGTTCATTCTCTTTATAATTTGCTTACTGATAGGATACTCATACATCAAATGACAAATCTGTCTATAACATTTCAAATCCACACCACTCTGGATATCCTGCATTTAAAAAATAATCAAGAAGGAGATGTCAGAACGCTGTCCAGGAATGGGGTCCTGTGATGAGATTTCTGAGTGCTTGCAAGAAAACTCCAAGTACCAAGGCAAGAGTCCTGTGACTCAGCTTCTTCAAAACTGCAGAATTGTTCTTGGCTTATGCTCTTGTGCTCCACCCAGGTGGGGTGGATAGGAGTGAGTTTACTGCAGAATATTCATAAAAGTGCCCATTGTTACTTGATTCTGTGCCACTATGGAAAAATATGTTTTCACACAATGTAGCTTGCCTGCCACGTGTGGCTTGCCTGCCACGTGTGGCTTGTCTGCCATGTGTGGCTTGTCTGCCCAGTGTGGCTTGCTCTTGTGATTGGAAACTTCACTCACGTGATTCTTCTTAACCCTCAAAGTATAAATTGTCTGATGCACTAAATAACCTTGACTGCTGCATGAGACTTTTAGTCGGCCTCATTTATAGACTCCATTATCCCAGGTCCCACCACCTCAAGAGCAGTAAACAGTCCTGAAGAGATGTTTTTTTTCCGTGATGACTGGCTTTTATAGTGCAGAAATCTGTTACACAGGTGGCTGGAGGGGTCCACTAACAGTCTCTTCCCTGTGTACCTGTGGACTATAAATGACAACCAGCGTGGCAAGATACACCATTGGTGCGATAGTGGCGTGCATGTCCTGGGAGTGACTGTCTTAGTCACATTGCTTTTGCTGGGAAGAGACACTGTGACCAGGGAAACTTACAGAAGGAAGAGTTTATTGGGGCTTACAGATTCAGACGATGGGTCCATGGCCATCATGGTAGAGATCATGGCAGCAGACTGGCAGGCATGGTGCTGGAGCAGCAGCTGAGAGCTCACAGTGTGAGACAACAGTGGAGCAGAGAGAAACCTCACAGTCTCCCTCACCTCTTCCTATGGTGGAATCTTTGTTTGAATTTTCCTGAATTTCTTGAAGGGATTTATTAAATTCTTTAAGAACTCCACCATTATCATACAAATGGCTTAAGGACTTTTTCTTGTGCTCCTGCTATATTGGAATTTTCTGGACCCATTGTGGTACGCTAGCTGGGCTCTAGTGGAGACATGTTGCCCTGGATGTCTTGATTGTATTTTTATGCTGCATATAGGCATCTGGGATTGGGATGATTGTAGATCTAGGAGTTGATTTCTGGATTTGTCTTTGTTGGGTGGTTGTTTTATGGTTTCCGTTTTCTCTGGATTTTTGGAGAGTGTGATGGCTGAGTGTTGACTACAAGGACAATTTCTTCTTATCTGATAATTGTGGCCACTGAGGATTCCAGGTAAAATGTGTTTCTTGGTATTGGAAGCTGACACTTTGGAATGGGGATAGGCTAGGGATTTGAAGTGGTTCACAGGAGTGAGAAGGGCAGAATGTTCAACCAGGATCTGCTTATTTTGTTTCTGTTTATTATGCTTATTTCCATATCCTTGGAGTGGGAGGGGTAGACAATGAAGAGAGATCACCCCAGAGGGTCTGCTACAGCACTGGGTCTGAGACTGGGGAATTGGATCCAGAGGAACAGAGGGAGGGGGAAGATCTACAAATGGCCCATCTGCTTCCATGGCAGGAGCGGTCTGTGGGTTAGCAGAAGGGGCCTCATGAAGTTGGGGGCTGGGACAAAGCATAAGTGGGGAGAGGGAGGTTAGGAGGGGAAGGGCTGTAGGACCTAAGGAGATGGGGCAAAGGGGGAAGGAAGGTTGCAGCAGGTGTTCTGTTACTGTGATGGAGATGAGACTGGGGTTTTGGGTTTGGAGGAGGGTGGGGAGCGGTGCAGGTCTTCAGTTAGCTTACCTGTTTCCCTGGTCTGCTCAGTATTGGTGAAACATTAGGTGACTGTCCAGGCTGTTAGCTGTCTCTGTCTACTCTTGTAAGACTCCCGAAAGTTGCTTGCATCCTTCTTCCATTTCTCAGGTAATATTATATCCTTCTGAGGTCTTTGATGTAGTTAAAGCTAGCTACAATTTTCCTCAGTTACGATAAAAGATAAGTTAGATATGAAACCTTAGATTCACAAATATAGGATAGATAGAATATTTTCTTTAATTTTGCCAAATACAGATATACTAGATATTATAGACAGACTAGATATTGTAACTGTAATTCTTGCTTGATAATTGTTTTGTTATATATAATTTTACTATGTGAAACTTAAAATCTTCCTTTTTGAAAAAAAGAAAAAAGAAAAGGGGAAGTGCTGTGGATATCGCTCTGTATAAATAAACCACTAATTGGCCAGTAGCCAGGCAGGAAGTATAGGCGGGACAAGGAGAGAGGAGAATGCTGGGAAGTGGAAGGCTGAGTCAGAGAGACACTGCCAGCCGCCGTCATGACAAGCAGCATGTGAAGATGCTGGTAAGCCATGAGCCACATGGCAAGGTATAGATTTATAGAAATGGGTTAAGATACAAGAACAGTTAACAAGAAGCCTGAGCCATTAGGCCAAACAGTTTAAATAATACAAGCGTCTGTGTGTTTATTTTATAAGTGGGCTGTCGGACTGCCGGGGCTTGGCAGGACCCGGAGAGAAAACTCTCCAGCTACAGCTCAGCAGGTGTGTTCATAGGTAATGCCTGCTGGTGTTGGAGACTGGGATAGTGGGATGTGTTGGGGGAAGGGAGATGGAGATCTTTGTGATCCATTGTGGATGGGATCAGAGAGGGAAGGGAACCCACAGCAGGTGTTCTGCTATAGATTCTGGAAAGAGACTGGAAGATTGGGACTGGAAGAGCAGAAGGAGAGAAGAGGGTCTGCTGTCAGCCTATCTGCTTCACCAAGAGGAGTGGCCTATGGGTTGTCAGGGTTGCCTGCTGAAGTTGGGGGCTGGGATAAAGAAACAAGTGGGGGAAATCAGGTTAGAGGGAGAGAGCTGTTAGAAGCACAGTAGATGAGGGCAGGGGACAGGGAAAAGGGAAGCAGGTGTTTTGTAGCAGAGCTGTGGGGATGAGACTGAGATATTGGGTCTGGAGGAACACAGGGAGAGATGAAGATCTGTAGTTTGCCTACCTGATTCCCTGTCAGGAGTCCATTCTAAAGAGTGTTTTTTGGATCTATTTCATGTATAAGGTAGAGCCTTATAAGCTACTAATTTGAATTAACTTAAATGAAATTGTGTTGAATATTCTTGCTGTTTGATGTCTCATTTCTTTAGTGTCTGACACAAGTAACACTCACCAGTGTAACCTTTTGGGAGGCAGGCAGACATCCTTGGTTTCTGGTGTGCTGATGCATATTCTGCTTGTTCTTGATCCTCCTGTCAATGCAGAACACTGAGGTCTGGTGTCAAGAACGCATGCCTTGTGAGTCAGTGTGCTTCCATCTATAGATGTGGCTCTTATTGCAGATGTCAGGAATGGAGCCAGGCGTGGTGGTCCCTGAATCTCATTACTTGACAGACAGAGACAAGAGGAGCAATGTGAGTTGAAGGCCAGGATGGCCTGCGTACCAAAACCTGGTCTCAGAAATCAAACCAGATATTACAAATGGACAAGTAATGATTAATTGAACAGTTAAAAGTGTCAAATATTGGAAACAACATGTTAAATCTGCTGTTGTTTGAGCACTCCAGGTCCTAGTTGGCACATAAGGTGCAATAATACAGGCATTCTTCATCTAGCCAGAGTCTCATTTCATTGGTTTTTCCACAGTGAATTACATACATCTCCAAAGTGTTCTTTCTGACGTGGACCAAGTATCCTCATGATTTGCATAAAAAGTGGAAAATGCTTTATTAAGTATGTAGATAACACAAAATCATTGTATGTGCATTTGAGTTGTGGGAAAATAGTTGCGTGTATATCTAAATATAAATAGGAAATTTTACAAAACATATTCATAGGATAATTGTTGACTATCTGGGGTCTGACACACTCAGGCACCTATATAAATCTGAAACAAAAGGCCGACCAGAGTTCTGCTGCTCCTGTGAGAAGTGAGCATGTTTACAGTCCTCTCTTTTGTGTTTCTCTCCTTCCAGATGAGGGCAGCACAGTAGGGGTGGATTTAATATGGAGATGGGGCTTGGGGAATGGGTGGAACGGGGTTGTAGGAAAGGACAGAGCATTATACCCTGGGATGTCAGCTGATTTAAAGGTTCAAGATATGGGCTCCATGTCACCATGGACATGTCCAACACGATGCTGTAATGTCTGTGATTGTGACTCCTTGTGAGAAAAGAGATCTAGGGGGGCAGGCAGAAGTGTCCAACTAAAATAGGGATACATGAAATATGTGTCATTGCATAAACATTATAATATTGAGTCTTAAACCCAGCCTAAGATATCAATTAAATAATTCTAAAAATTTTATTTTACCATTTTTTAAATGAAAATAAAATCACACCATTTTCATACTCCTGTTCTCTCTCTCTTACCATTTTAATTCTTTCACTCCCTCTCAAATTCATGGCCTCTTTTTATTTACAATTGATATTTCTCAATCAAAAATTGCATAAATGTATGCCAACAATGTGCCAAGTCTGCTCAGTAATGCTTGCATGTGTATGTTTTCAGGTCTGAGCACTAGGTATTGGCTAGTCAGTTATGGGGCTCCTCTTCTCCTGGAAAGACCAATTATTTTTCTCTCAG
Source organism: Peromyscus nudipes (assembly GCA_902168325.1). Lineage (NCBI taxonomy): Eukaryota > Metazoa > Chordata > Mammalia > Rodentia > Cricetidae > Peromyscus > Peromyscus nudipes. The sequence goes on along the minus strand of CABHPH010160619.1, from coordinate 8,399 downwards.
GAGTGCTTAGCTGCCTGTAGCTCTTGGTCTTGGGGTGGGTCTCCATGAGGTTTCCCCCATCCACACTAACATATCCAATGGATTTGTCCTTGTTTAGGTCTCCTTTAGGCAGCCATATTGTTGTGGTTTCTTGGGTCCATGTTCCATACCATTTCTAGGAGACACTTGCCCTGTAACTATTTGGGTAAATATGGAGAATACAGTCAGGAATTACATTGCTTTAGTAGAGTGACAATAATAGGTTCTGCCATAAGATCCATGACTGCAGTATCCATGGGTAATTGGCCAGGATTCCTGTAGCAGGCAGTATATCCCTCCTGTTGACAAGCCTTAAGTCCTATCATACAGACCAGAATCTGCCATACGTGGGTGCCAGTGCTGTACCCTTTGGGACACACGCCATGTGGGTCATTTTGTGGTTAATAGGTTAATCACTGTTGAATGCTTCTGGTCCTTGGCAGTTACCATAGCACCTGCCAGGATTAAGAAAGCTAGTCCTCACGGAGGAGGTTTTAGTGGGACATCAGCCCAAATTCTCTAGCGTCCCATGTCCCAAGACATTGGCATTTTCAGAAATAGGGCCTTGTCTTCAGTTTCTGGGAAGTGACCAAGGGAAGCAGCATTACCTTATTTGTTTTGGGAGTCTCCTAAACTCCATCCCAGCAATCCAAGAGAGCTTTCTCATGCCAGAGTCTTTGTGTTTGAGCGTTTGGCTTGGGGGTCTTTGGTTTCGGGATACATTTTTGTCTCTTATGAGGACTTGGTTTGTTGGGGATTATAGAGACAGGGTTTGATTCCTGACTCCTAAGATTTAGAGTGTGTCCTTGTCTGCTATGGGTTCATATTTTGACAGGGCTTTTTCCTATCAGCCTTTGTCTTGGGGTTCTCTCATTCAGGTTTCATCCGGGTTTCTTTGATTTCAGGGATTAGCCAGGTGTACTTTTGTGTTAACTTTGAGCCCATACTTAAAATACAAATGTTTAGTGGTATGACCAACATGTACAGTCGCCAAGGATCCCTGCTGGTCTTTCTCACCATTTTTTGAATCCCCAAATTGATCCATCAAAGGTGAATGAACAAGCAATGATATAAAACCTTGGTTAAGGTGACCCAGTTATCCTTAGGAAAGATTCTGCCATCCCTGAAAGGCGGTTCTGTTTCTAACTCACTGATGTTTAAACACCTTACCTCTGATGCTGCCCCAAGTGTATTACATTCAGAATCTTCTAGCTTCTTTCCAGGAGTGGAAGCAGAAGGTTCAGATCTCCTTAGAACGTCACTTGAAAGTTCCTGTGAGAGCCAGTGGATCATGAGATCCGTGGCCTTTTTTTGTCATACAGTCTGATGGACCCTCATATCTCTGAAGAGAAAGGATGTGTGCGTGGGAACCAGAGTGAATCTGACCTGGATGGGGAGGAGGAGCCCTGTGACCATGGATGTCCAACAGTAGGGAAGGGACATTGACGGACAAGACAGTGAAAGTCATAGGATGTTTTCCACAGAAATCCTACAAAGTTCCTGGGGCAATGGGAAGAATGCACATTGACCAAAGACCACTGGAAGGGAGGCAGAGGTGTATGTGAGTGGATAGTGAACACGCCAACAAGTCTGCCACCTAAACTTCACCAGATCATCAGGGACAAGTCTAGAGTTGCAACATTTCAGCCTCTAGCTCCTCTAATTGAAAGAGCACAGCACATTTCACTGTTCCTTTAACAGGAATCTGGACCTGACTGTGTTTAGGGTCCATGTATGGGATTTCACTGGGAGTGCATTCATCCTCATGTGGTCTCTCACTGGAAACACTGTCCAGAATCTTGGTGCCCTGTGACCCACACAGAACCTTTGTTCCTTCTCTGCCTTGCAGCCCTTCATCAGCAACTCTCTAGAAATTGGTGCTAATCTGATTTTGGAGCCAGAAGGTGTGGATAGAAGCCCCTCTCATTAGGAAATTTTATCACAGTGGTTTCATGACTAGGGAAGCACTCTTGCCTACTTGGACCTTTTCTTTAGTTGTCCTTGGAAGACTCCAGCTTAAAGATATAAAGCATGGACAGAGGTGCAGTGGTCTTCAGGATGAGGTCTGAGAATTCAGATGTGTGTTGTGTACATGGACACAGCAAATGAGAAAGAGATGTGCTAGCTACCCACACTTGCTGTTTGTCAATGACCATCACAGCCTGGTCTTTAAATCTTCAATCCAAAGTCTGAAAACCTTCTGTTAGAAGTTTAGGGAAAGGGACAAAATGAGCATTCCAGGATAAACCATGGTTGCAGATGAACCTCATATTTATTGAATACTGTGTACACAATGCTAGGGCATGAAATGAACAATAAAGAATAATGTAAGACCACACAGCTTCTTAACTGTTTTATATACAGAAGATGAAGGCAGAGATTTATAGAAATCACTGGATAATTCCATCTTCCTTTAGGTAGGCTCTGTTGAGAGTTTAAGGAATCCTCAGTAACTACTTCTAGACAGTGAACAAGCCAAAAACATGCCTCCAGAGGAGGGTCTTCAAGGTTTCCCATTACTCATTAGCATTAAAGTTATGTCTGTACTCCTGGTCCATCACCTTCTTAACCCAATGGGTTACTTGGTGTTTCTAATCAGGTCAGGTTGAGGACCAAGGTCAACAGGGAGTGGGAAGGGAACCTGGGATGTCAGGCTAAGAGGGTTTGGACCACAGTCTTGTGAGGCTTGTGAAGTTTATGGGGCTGATGTCACATAGTAGACCACTAACGCTGGTGGTTGTGGTGGTTCCAGTTTCCTGTGAGGTCTTGGTGTTGGCTGAGTCACACACAGGATCATCTTGTCCTGGGTCCCTTGTAGACAAGATGGTGCCTGGACAAGTAATGACACTGGGTGCGGCCCACACACCCATCATGGCAAAGTCTGCCCAGGTTGCTTCTCTGGTGTGACCCAGACATCATGAAGGCCATGTTTTGTGGTTCTGGGTCCTCCTAGTTAAGCTTATCTCTTGAGTTTGATGAAGAGAGGGGTGAGGTCCACAACCCTCAAAGTTAATTTTGACCCAGGTGGTAAGTTAGCCCCCAGCTCACACTGACATTGATTGGCTGGCAGGATCCCATTGATGTCACTTTATGGTCTTTTTCTATGATGTCATTCTGCAGACACCCCATGGTGTTAAAATGTGTCCAACCTTCCTGGAGTCGTGTGTGCTCTAGGTCACACTTGAGATCAAAGTGCTGTCCTTGTTCTGTTGTAGTCCTGATAAACCCTGGGCACAGAGATTCCTGGGTGCGGCCCACACACCCTCTATCCCAATGTGTGCCTATGTTATTTGATATTCAAATGTGACCCAGATGGTCATGAAGGCTGTGAAGTAGTCTTGACTCCCTGATTTGAGCATGGTTGCCTGAGCTGGGTGAAAGGTGTGTGTAGTCTACACATCTCGAAGGTAATATGTGGAAATTCAGTGATTAAACCTCCAATACTTTTGTTAGTACAGTGAGTCCATTCTTGTTGGAGGGTTTCTTGTGGGCTAACTCACACTCACATCATCTTCTCCTGTATTTCTTGGAGTCCAGACAGCATGTGGTCAGACTTGAAATGAGGATGCGGCCCACACACCCCTAAGTACAAGGTCTGCCCATGTTGGTTGATGGTCATTTGTGGCTCGGACACAGTCAAGGATGTCATTTGGTCCTAGCTCCCCTGTATTGGTAATGGAGCCTGGGTTGGAAGAAGAGAGGGTGTGGCCCAAACACACTTGAAATTTGACCCAAGGTTCTTGGTGGTCAAACAGCTCCTAACTTCCATTGATATCCCACAAAATAAACTAACATGAAGGTAATGCCTGGTGGTCAGACCAGGTCAGGACAAAGGAAATGTCAATTTCCTTTGGTCATTAAGGTGAAGTTTGGTCCCTTTAAGGCATCACTCCTTTGTGGTGGGATTTTGTCCTGGATTGCATAGAAAGAGGGTGCAGTCCACACACCCTTGATGATGATATTAGCCCAGGCTCTTGGGGTTCAAGTAACAGTCGGGTTCCTCTGAGGTCTGTGTAAGTCCTTGCACCTGTGTTAATCATCAGGTTATCATCAAGATCTGGATCTTGAAGGATATGATGTGTCCAAATGTTAGTTAGTCAGAACAAGACCAACTATGATTAGTCCAAGGTTCTTGGTTATGGGCTGTGGCCTGAGGTACATTCGAGAAATACTTCTTTCTAAAGCAATCAGTCTAAGTCAAGATAAGTCCTTGTGTCAGACACTACAGGGTGCAGCATAACACGATTTTAGGTATTGCATGTCTACACTGATAGTTATTTAGTGAGCCCTTGTCATATTATGGTGAGGGTATGATGCTTGCTCACATGTGTTGAGGATGTTGCCTGGATTGAATGAAGTTTCTGTGTGAGAAGCACATATTTGATACTCAGGTTGTCCATTTATACCAGTCATTAGTTCAGGAAGCATTGTGGGTGAGTCCAGGGTTATCAATGCTCAAACTGGCATATGTCTGCATTAATACCTGGTTGGTTGTATTATACCAATTGAAACTAAGGCCTTGGATCAGAGAGCCTCATGGTATATACTCTAACCACAATGTTTTTCACTTTAGATTTGGTGTGGGCACAGTACTCTTTCTTTGGGCCCAGATCTCTTTGGTGAGGGGTTAATCCAGAATGATTTTACTTTAGTAATTGTACTGGGAATCAGGGGTTGAATTTGGTTATGCTCACTCCTTTTATTGGTTTTCCCTGGCCTCTGTCATTTCAGATGTTGGCCCAGGCCCACAACTCTTCTTGCTTTGGGCCCGGGCGTCTCAAGGGTAAGTTATTTGCCTAGGCCCATATCTCTTCTGGCTTTGGGCTGGGGATTCTTCAGGGTTAGGGTTTGGCCAAGGCATACACCTTTTGTTGTTTAACCTGGGCCTCTTTCATTTTTGGAATTTCCCAGGCCCATATATCATCTCTTTTTAAGCCTAGGCATCATAAGTTTCAGGGACTGGCCCAGGCCCACATCTCTTCTTGATTTGGGCCCAGGCTTCTCAAGGATAAAGTTTTAGCCCAGGCCCATATCTCTTCTTGCTTTGGGCCCAGGCTTCTTCAGGGATAGGGCTTGGCTCAGGCATACTCCTTTTGTAGCTTAACCAAGGCCTCTTTATTTTGGGGATTGTCCCAGGCCCTTATATCATCTCTTTCTGGGCCCAGGCTTCTTAAGGTTCAGGGACTGGCCCAGGCCCACATCTCTTCTTGCTTTGGGCCTGGGCTTTTGACAGGTAA
>CABHPH010160618.1:29179-47116 GCA_902168325.1 Peromyscus nudipes | reverse complement strand
GGGTGCTTTCCACAGCCCTTTGGTGGTGTATTTTACATCTTTGGACACACTTACAGTTGTGGATGGTCAGGTTATGATTTGTGTTTAAGCTGTATAATTCTGATGTATAGAAATATTACCAGAATATTCTTCTTTACTGACACAGGAAAGTAACAGTATTCTCAGTCTCAAAGACAGTCTTTTACACATTTTGCAAAGACCTTAGAACTAGTCCAGTACAGACTAAACTGCCCCTGCAGAAAATACACAAAGACTAATTAATTCCCAGGTGTTGTTTATTGTTAAGTCGAGGCCAGGCTGTTTACATCAAGACATAGTCCTTGCAGTAGTTCCCTTTCTGCACCTACCCTGACCGCTCAAGGTTCAGCCAATTGTTTAATGCCTGGGACCCCTCACCAACTTAGAGCTACATGCATGGGTCAATGTGACATTACTAACCAAAGAGAAACTATGTGACTTACCTTGTGTTTTGAGAATGGGTAGGGCCCTGAAAATGTAACATAATTATCCAGAGTTTGGCTGGAAAGGGTAGCAGTGGTGGTGTGGAGAGAGACACAGCTATGTAGAGCTATGTGAGAGATGCTGCAGAATGTGAGTGAAGTGTGTGTGTGTGTGTGTGTGTGTGTGTGTGTGTGAATGAGTGAGAGAGAGAGAGAGCTGTGTGAAAGAGCTGCTGCTATGTAGAGGATCTGTGCCTAGGAACTGTGTAAAGTGCTGTATGGTGAGAGATCTATGTAAATGAGATGTTTAGCTGTGGCTGTGTGGAGATTTGTAAATGTGTGGAGACAAGGAAGATGAAGCTGTATAGAACAGAGATACAGACGAGAAATGTATGTAAAAGATAGATGTGTAGACAGGTGAAAACAGATGTAACCGTGTATAGAGATGTATGGTCATATGTGCATAAAGAAAGACATGTAAGTGTATGTATAGAATGTAACAATGTGGAAATATTTAGCTGTGTGGAATCAGAGTCAGAGACCATTCTTAAGATGAAGTAAAAGACAAAGTTAACATCAGAAAGCATGTGTGTTTTATTAGTTTATCAGTCAGATAGAAACGCATTTCTAATTACCCTCAGATAGAAAAAGTCTAGCCCTCGCTGCCTTCATGGATTTTCTTGCATTACCCTGGAGGTGGCCTTGGAGCACACCTATGGCTTCAGTTTCTTGGTAGCTAGTTCTTTCATCTTAAATTAACCCATTCCTATTAATCTATATGTTGCCACATGGCAATGGCATTATCAGTCTGCTGGCATCTTGTTGGTCCTTTGGCAGCAGCTGGCGTCTCTCCCGACTCCGCCCTTCTCTCTGTATCTCTGCTTGGATTTCCTGCCTGGCTGTAAGCTTTCTTGTCATAGGCCAAAACAGCTTTATTTATTATTCAATGGGAGTCACACATATTCACAGCATACAGAAAGCCATCCAACATCAGGTTGCATTTTACATCAAGATTCCATAATCATAAGCAGAACTCAGGCCTGCCCTCTGTCCGCAGAACACACCCATGTCATCCTCACCTCAGGCCCTTTGTGGGATCAACATTTTCCCATCCTTTCTGTGACTGAAAGACTAGATACAGATGAAGGGAAACTTAAGGAAGTGGAGGAGAATTCTGAGCAAGTTAAGAGGAAAGACAAAACGGGAGGCAGGGCAAAGGATGAAGGACAGAGGAAGCACTAGGGATGTGTCCAGTCCCAACACAGAGGAAGACACAGGAGGTGGACCGGATTCTGAAAGACAGGATCCAGAGCATCTGTGGAAGAAATATGTTCAAGCTTTTATGGAGAACTATAGGAGATGATTGGAAAAACACAGGCAAATCTCAGAGGTGACAGGGTGTCCAGTAGAAGGGACAGAGTGGGATGGAGCTAGCTGCAGCTACCAAGGAGATTCTAGAGTCTGCAGCCAGCCTTGCTCATGTGCCATTCTGAGATCTCATCTCCGCCTCTTGGTGTGTGTCAAGGGCTAGCCTCAGGTCCTCTGTATTTGCACTGCAGCCTGCTCTGACTCCTTCTCTCTGGTTCCTGGTGCTCAGATCCCCTCCCCTCCTTCTACTGTCTTTCACTTTCTCCTCCCAGGTGTCTGAACATGGCTCTCCAACACAGCAGCATCTTGTCTCAAAGTTAAATCCCTTCCCAGTTAAGCCATCTGCAGTGACTAGTTTCAACCAGAGTGGACCAGTGAGGGTCAGTCATCACTCACCTCCTTCCAGCTAGCAATCACCATTGGGCAGTGCCATGCTCAGGAGTTTAGAAGTGTCCTCACGGGGAAGGGAGTCTCTGTGGAGTCAGGGGGTGTGGTCTAGACAGAAATGCCACCAGAAAGAACCCTGGTGTTACTAAGGGTACCAAAAGATGGATGCCGAGTGACCACATGAAATCCTTGAACCCTTGGCTTAGTTCCAGGACATCACATTCTGACCCGGCTGCTCTGTGAGTTGCCTTTCCCAGCAACTGAGACAAAGGACATTTCCCCAGAGGGAACAATCACAGTGGCAGTAGGCAAAAGGCAAACACTTCTACACGGTCTTTACATCTTGGTCCCAAATTTCCAGGAGACAGAGAGGCAGAAAGCAGCCCTCCTGGTCAAGGCCTTTTCATAGTGAGTTTCTAGAGCTTGGAGGACCCCGCTTAGACTCCAGAAGACCAGGTGGGGATGGGCCTATGGCTCCCACCTGAGACTCCTCCACACCTGCTCTGCTCCACCCCTCCCCCACTTTCCCAGAGGTAGGGTGTGATTGATTCTCAAAGGCAGTGGGTGTGTGTAGGAGCAGATGGCTTCATAGTGTGAGTGGAACAAATATTTTTAAAATAATATTTAACAGAAGGGAAGAAGGAGGCCTCGCCACAGTGAAAATCCCATAGTGTCAGCCTGGTTCCTTTGCCTCCTGCAGCTAAGTCCTCATACTCCTGTCACACACACACACACACATACACACACACACACACACACCCAGGGAAGAGTGGGCTCTCAAAGTCCTCCCCCATACACACCCAGGGAAGAGTGGACTCTCAAAGTGCTCCCCCATACACACCCAGGGAAGAGTGGACTCTCAAAGTGCTCCCCCATGCTCACACAGGGAAGAGTGGGGTCTGTGCTCTGCTAAGTTCAGAAAGGACTCTGAGGCTGCACATGCTGCTGGCTCCACCTGGCACCCCAGCACTTACTCTTTACCTAGACACCTTCCCCTGACCCCCAAGTCACATTCCCTCTCATCTCTGACTGCCTCTCATGCTCCTCACAGGGCCTCTGTGGGCTTTCGCCCTCCCTCACTGTCCCAGACTGGGCTCCTTGGACACCAGGCTCTGTGCATGGGAACTGGGAAATGCCAGAATGCCTTATGCTGATAAAGATGGAGACTTTGTGTGTGTCTGATCGTCTGATCTCTTTTGCTTTTAAACAGGAAAGAAAAGGGGGGGAACTGCCAATGGCATTCACAAGTTCAACAGCTTACGTAGTGAACCAAAGCTCTTTCAAATTCTAAGGCTGCAAATGGTGTACAGAGTTCTTGTGTCACTGTCCTCTGTGGCAAAGAAGTGTCCCTTTGCCACAACAAGAAAGCAAGCCTGTGGCAGACCCTGAGTGACAGGAGCTATTTCACAACTAAACCCTGTCCCCTGACTGAAGCGATGGCTTAGTCAAGTGCTTGCCTGATAAGCATGAGAATGTGTGTTTGATTTCCCAAAACCCATGTAAAAAAATCTGGGTATGTTCAGCTTGTAGCCCCAGAACTGGGAAGATGCAAAGAGGTGGGCCCTAGAGCTCACTGGCCAGCCAGTCTAGGTATTTGGTGAGTTCCAAGTCAGTAAGAAACTTATGCTAAGAGGAGGCGAGTAGTTCCCTGAGCATCATGCCAGAGGTTGGTCTCTGGCCTCCACATGCACACCCAAACACCCTACACACTGTACAAACAAACCCAGCTCAGTGCACACCCACATACCCTACACATGTTGTGGAATATTTGTTTATACTGTGAAGATGTATCTTTGCCAAGGTGCCTTCTGCTTGGTTTAATAAAGAGCTGAATGGCCAATAGCTAGGCAGAAAGATGTTAGGTGGGACTTCTGGGGACAGAGAGGACTCTGGGAAGAAGAAAGGCAGGGTCACCAGCCAGATGCAGAGGAAGCAGGATGGGCAGTACAGAGTAAAGATAAAGAGCCACATTAAAGAACATAGATGAAAAGATACGAGTTAATTTAAGTTATAAGAACTAGTTAGAAACAAGCCTAAGCTAAGGCAGAGCTTCCATAATTAATAGTAAGTCTCCATGTTGTTATTTGGGAGCTGGTGGTACAGAGAAAGACTCACTACAGCACACTGTGCAAAACCTCAGGCTCAGAGACAACCAGGAGATCTTTGAACCTGGGCCACCAGGCCCCACAGAAGGGAACTTCCTGCTCACAGAAAACAAGTCATTTCCTCTTGCGCTCACCCCTGCCTGGACCCACTCCAGCCTCCACTGCTGGCTTTCTTTCCCCAGAGCCAGCAGGCAGTGACCACAGGGCCAGAAGAGCCTTTGGCCACCTAATCTTTTCATTTCACACCTGGAACAGCAATGTCCAGAGAGGTCAGGTGTCCAAGTGTCAGGTCCCAGGTCTCACAGGTCCATGGCACTCGGGATGAGTGCTGCAGAGGTTGAATTCTAACTCTGGTGTCCCCAAGTGCAGATCACTGTCATTTACACTTTTGGAACAGCTGGTTAGGGGCTGATGTTCAAGGGGCCCGACTTTCAGTGCTTTCTGATACCCTTCCCCATGTGAGGGTGTGCCCCCAGCTGAAGTTCAGGATCCAGAGGCTTGGAGCTGGTTCATCTCCCCATTAGACCAGGAAGAAGGAGCCTCATAGGGAGAGTAGTTCCACCCTGCTCCTAGCCATCCAAGGGGCCTGAGATGAGAGCCAAGTGATTGGCAGACTGGCAGGCAGGATGCAGCCTCCTGGTGCTAATGGAAACTATTGACAGGTACCATGGAGTGCTAGGAAGAAATGGAGACCTCACACACTCTCCCAGCCCTATACATATGGCTATTGATTTGGGGACTAATGCTCACTGTCGTTTGCCCCAGCTCCCTGCGTGATGCCCAGCTGCTCTACAGTGTAGGTTGGAAGACTGAAGAAGAACCTGGAATCCCAGCCATGTGTTTGGCCTCAAGTGTAAAACAAAATGAAACTATCTTTTGATACAGACAAGTGCACAGGTGAACAGGAGCTCCCTGGAAGAAGCCCCACCTCCCAGGGGGCCTTCTGCAAGACTGATTAACTGACCAGAACTCCAGAGGCTGGAGAGACTTGAGTGTTGCAACTTCAGAGCATGATTACACTGTATCCTGGGCTGTCTTTAGCCTTCTTAACAGCCAGTCCTTGCCCGTCTCTGACCTAACATCCTTGCAACTGAAAGGTAAAACCTTTTGAAATCTGTTAATGGATCATTGGCCTCCACCAACCCAAAAGCTAAGATTGTTTCCAGTGTGGCCTCTGGGGAGTTGGCATCTCCACAGAAGACAGCAAGGTCCCAGATCTCTGCTGCTCTCTTCAGAGCCATCAGAGCCTACAGCTGGCCCACTGAAACATTCCACTGTGGACCGGACAAACTAAAGGCTCATTTACTGGGAGTCAGTTCCTCAACTCTACATCCATGTTCAAATCTCAGCAAAAAGGTGTGAAGACAGGATTTTATTTTTTTAGCAAAAGCTAATCTCCCCTCCTCACTCCCACTGAGGTTCTAAGCAATGTTATCTGTCTTACTATGAAAACTGGTCAGTAAATGCTAACTGGAGGAAGAAACTGCATGGGATATCATTGGTTAGCCCATGAGCTCTCTCTGAGCTTTGCCACTAAGGAGAGGGTAATACGAATGGTTTCCAGGGTGAAAGCTCTAAAACTCTGCACCCACAAGTCCTTCTCAGTCACTCATCAGCTTACCAAAGTCTCAAATGTCATGTCAGGGTGCCACGGGGAGGGAAGGAGAGGACAGCGTGGGAAACTCAAGAGCACCCCAAAGGGCCCCCCTGAAAGCATGTGGTTCCCATTTTCTCCTGGGAGCAGTGTCTGATTGTCTCTGCCAGTTTTATTGTGTTATTTTATTGAGAAATTCTCCACATAATTTACAGAAAGGTGTCCAGAGATGGCAAACAGGGCACCAGAGGTGAGTTTGATGGTTTTGTTTGGCCCCTTTGGCCCCTTTGACCTCTGGCCTTTGAGAGAGGAGTGGGCATCAGAGGCCTCAGTGATCATCTCAGACATGAACTTCCTGGAAGGAAGTGTGCCCCGAGCTATCTCCTGATGCTGTGAAAAGAGGAAATGCACCTTGGTGTCAGAACTCAGGACAGTGAAGCACAGCAGCACAGAGCTTTGCTCCATAAACATCATTAATATTTTAACATTCCTGATGTACTCAAAAGTGCACGTGGTTTTGTGTGTCTACACATAATCTAGTAAGCAGAAATGAAAGAAAGCACATTTGTCTTTCTGAAATTGATTTAATTCACTTAACATGACTGTCATCAATTGCATCCATTTTCCTGCAAACACCATTCCAGTGTGTGTGTGTGTGTGTGTGTGTGTGTGTGTGTGTGTGTGAGAGAGAGAGAGAGAGAGAGAGAGAGAGAGAGAGAGAGAGAGCACTTTCCCTGAGTATCTTTTAACATGAAGATATTCACATAGACCCTTACATGGAAGTAGTAACATACACACATACTGAAAGATTAACACTCAGTTGCCCAAGTTCATGGAACAGAGGTTCATAAATCTAAACTGATAAATATTTAAAGTGTAGGGATGCCATGTTAATGTGAGATACATGTAGGGAAGGCTGGGTAGAGGATGTCACAGGATATATCTTTAAAGGACAGGATGGGTGCTGCAGAGATGGCACGGTCGTTTGGAACACTTATTGCTCTCACAGGGGACCTGTAAGAGTTTGTATTGGTTTCCAGCACCCACATGGTGGCTCACAACCACTCATAACTACATTTCTAACAGATGCAATGCCCTCTTCCAGCCTCTGTGGACTCTTGAGTGCCCACAGTGCACAGACTTACTTTCAGACACACACACACACACACACACACACACACACACACAAGTAAATAAACATTTAAAACATAAGCTAAAGTTATATGCTGAAACTGGATTCGTACCTATACAGCAAAAACGTAAAACTATTTTATAGGCATGCCTCCAGATAAGGGAAGGCACAAAGCCAAGAGGCATGCAGATGCACAGAAGGTAATTATTCTGCCTCTGCATCCTAGAAATGTCCTCTGCACTATGGACAGTGTGACATTTGCCAAGCTGTGGCTTCAGCCTGTTGGTCTCTTTGACAATATTTTTCATATCTGTCTTTTTTATTAATCTTTTATATAATCAGGGGGTGAATTTTCCCTTAAGAAAAGAATCTAGCTGGTATTTATCTCACTCCTTGGAATGAACTCCCAAGCAGGGTCACTGGTGAGCCCCTGTGCCCATTCTCTCCTGAGACTCCTCCTCACGGAGATGGAGAGAGCAGGGGGTGGGGAAAGGCTGTACAGACAGACACAGCTGTGCACATAGCATGATGGCTCTTTGCTGATTCATGTCTTTAGGGAACTCGGGAAACTACTGAGAAAAGATTCCACTTGGGGCCAGAGATGTGGCTCAGTGGGTAGGGTGTTTGCATGGCAAGCAGAAACTGCTGAGCTTATTGATTGTGTAGAAGCTTATTAGTCTGATATAGTTCTAGATTGCTTATTTCTGCATTTATTGATGCTGGGCTTGCGAGCAAGAAGAATCACACAAAAGAAGTAATAAAAGGCATACAGTGGAATAATGTGATTGATCCCTGTGTATAGAAAACCCTAAAACCTCCACCCAAGGTGGTAGAACTAGTAAATAAAGTCACTCAAGTTGCAGAATTAAAAATAAAAACACAAAAAATAAGTTGAGTTTATTTATACTGGTAATAGAGAATAATCCAGTCTGCGATGGCATTGAAAACGGTTAAATGCTTAGGAATACATTTCACCAAGAAGGTGCAAGATCTACACACTGAAAATCACAAAATGTAATCAAAGAGACTAAACCAGACAGAAGCAAATGGAGAGCTATTCCGTGTACAAGGATGGGAAGGATTTGTTTGGCAAAATGCCCATAACATCCACAGTGATCTATACATTCGATATACATCCAACCAGAACTGGAACGACAGAATTCAATGACACAGAAACAGCTCCAAAATTCTGGTGGGAACACCAAGACCCGAGCAACCCATGCAGAAAAGGGAAGGTGCCTAGCCCTGTCCCACCCACACTTCCACAGAATGGCAGCATCCTGAGAACAGACACCAGGACCATGGGACAGAATAGAATGCCCGGCAATGCACCTGAAGGAACATGACCACCTCCTGACCTTGGACAAGAGCTGTGAGAATTCTCAGTGTGAAAGAGGGAGGGTCTCACACAGACCTTGAGGGCCCAGAACTTCAAGTGGAATAGGATGAACTGGCCAGACCCTCAAGTCAACACAACAGACTGAATCCCTCAGAGGAAGACCTAGAGCCCTTACACTGGTGGATGTGCACAGTGTGGAATGCTGGGGCTTGACCTCGGCCATGAATCTGGATACCACAAGAGAATGAAATCTTGATCCTATTTAATTCTGGGACCAGTGCTTAGTTTCACCTCCCAGATGTTCTGAAAAAGTACTGCTGCATCCTGAACAGTTCACTGGATGTGATGAGCTAAGAAGAGCTTCGTTGAGTCTCTCACCTTCAAAATGCTTTCTAATGTGTGGACGTGCTTGGATGAATGTTCAGGTGTATAAACCAAAAATCTAAGCCTGATTTCCCACAACCTGCATCTCTCCAATCTCTCCACACACTTCCCTGACTATTCAGGTGTGGAAGTGAATCTGTCACCAGCTGCTGCCATGTAACAAATGATCCCAAGACTCCATGGCTTAAGACAATAAACCTACCATTATACAAGGTGCAAGTGCTAGGAATTAGGGGGTCCTGGGGAAACTGAGGCAATGCTTTATGATTGTTTTGGTGGCAGTGAGAAAGCTACTCCTTTCATTCAAGGAAATCACTGAACCACAAATATTGCAAGCAGAGAAGAGAAACCATCCGACTCCAGTCTATCTCTCCTCCCCAGTTTCCCTGTTAATTCCTGTTGCTTATGCTGCCATGGAGAATGCTATTTTTTATTGCTGCCCTGATCTTGTACAAAATAAGCCTCTCTCATCTTCCACCAGCACACGGATATACCGGTATTAGCTAAAGAAATCTCTCAGTGAAACAAAACTTTGAAGGAAATAATTCCAGGAAACATACTGTTTTCAGAGCCTCTTCTCTGGCCCCGTTGAGATGCTGAGTCAACCTTTTACAGGGGGAAGATATAAACACCACCCAGCCCTGCTTGCTCTCAGGATGAAGTCCCTGACTCTCCAAAGCCCCTGCATACCCTTGCTTGATCTGATGGGCTCTGAAGGCCTGATTCTCACCTCAATCATCATTGCTTGTTCCTCTCATTGGCCATGGTAGCTGCTGATCCCTGCTGCAGGTCACCTTGTCCATAGCTAGGGAGATTTTGCACAGGGTTCTCTACCAACAGCAAGAGTGTCTCACAAGGGACACTAGGCACTGTTTATAAACAATTGCAGCTGACAGCTGGGGCCAGACACTGGTGCTGAGCTCTCTATGATGCACAAGCTGCCTCCCACTATCACCCCCAGACAGTGACCCCTGAGGGCACATTGCTGGGAAACTGGGAAGACCTGCTTAGATCTTAGATAAAATTGTCCCCAAAATCCTTCCCCAGAGAAGCTGAGTACCCTCCATCCCATGCTGGGAGGGTAGGGTTGTGCTTTCCTTTCAGGTAAATGCTGTGTCTGACACTGCACCCCAGAGCACAGCTCAGTCAATAACGTCTGAAAACAAAAACTTAGGAGAGGGATGGCAAAATTAATGAGTGCACACAGGCATTTTTGGTATATGCATGTATTCACTTGGATGTGTGAACATACGTTCTTGTATGTGTGTCTTTGTGCCTGTGGAGATCAGAGCTCAACATCCAGTGTCTCCCTCAATCGCTCTCACTGAAACTGGAGCTCACACATTCGGCTAGGTAGCTAGGCTGGCTGGCCATCGAGCTTCAGGGATCTTAGTTCCCCTGGTGTCACGATTATAGACACGTGACACCATGCCCAGCTCTTTATATGGCTGGCGAGGATCCACACTCAAGTCCCCATGCAAGCACTTCACTGACTGAGTCATCGTCTCAGCCCAATCTGGACATTTCTGAGGAAGCAGGTACAATCACACATGAGTGCTATGACAGAAACGTTTTGAACAGGGTGCTTGGTGGCCACACAGAAAGAAAGCAGGGATGGGAGCCTGAGCGGATGGCGCCCTGCACATCTCTAGGAGTGTTTCAGGAGGTGAGTGCCACCAAAGTCATACAGAGTCACAGTTTACAGATCCCAGAGTGTGAGGCAGGACCAGTGTGGCCCCGTGGGCTTGGGAACTTGTGTCATGGCACTGAATCACATCTCTAGTCCTAACACAGCAAAGGGGAGGGGCTGCTGCTCTGTGATCCACACCCAACACACAGTCCAGCAGGAGCAGAGCCAGGGCAGAGAAGCCTCACCCGGGCGGTATCTGTTCACCACTAACCCCAGAAAAGCTGTAATCTTTTCAGTCCTATTACAGGGGCAGAAACAGGAGCTAGGATGCGCTGTCAATCAGCCATTGCATTGGCCTCTGAAGCTTCCCAGCATGGAGGAAGACGGAGGATGATGGCCTGTGAAGGGAAGGTGCTGGATTCGGAACTTAAGTCCTCTCCAGCCACTCTGCAGATATCCAAGCACAGAGGTAACCCAGAATGTGGTTCAAAATAAAGCTATCAAATGCTAGGGCCTTACCCACTGGACAGTACCAGCTGGAACACCCTGGGCCAGAGTAATGCAAGCCCACTGACTACCATAGGAGCTCAGGGTATAGCTTATTTACTCACACTGCTGTCAAGAGGTGGCCAGTCAGTAGTTTAGCCTCATTGACTCACGATGCCCTTACTCAGGCATTTCTGGTCTTCCTGCTCTGTTCCCACACTCTTGGTATACTGACATTAGTCAAGTTTGCTGGACATCCTCACAAGGTGGCTGTCATTGCCCCACCCATTACATCAACGCCTCTGTCACAGGCAGGAGTTTCAATTGTATGCTTGCTTCTTTGACAGAGCAGTGAAACCCCTTCTTAAATCTGCATGGCTTGCTTCTAGCTTATCCTGGGTGGGGAGGACTGAAGGACAAGGAAGCGGAGGTGTGGGGGAGCGGAGGTGTGGGGGAGTTCTTCCTTCACCATCTTTCAGCTCCTTCCACTCTGGAACATCTGCACCGACTCCAGAGATCTTTTATGAGTTTGGTTTTATTTTTTATAATTTTGTCTCATTCGTAATGACTTGTATTGGTTAATGATCCCTATTTGGTATGTCTTGAGCCATTTGCTGTTATAAAAAGGGACACAATTATTTGCATTCTTAATAAAACTGATATGTAGAAATACATATTTTACTGGGAATGATGTTGCACACCTTTACTCCCAGCACTCAGGAAGCAGAGACAAATGGATGGATCTCTGTGAGTTCCAGGCCAGCCTGCTCCACATAGTGAACTCCAGGCCAGCCAAGGTTACTTAGTGAGACCCTGTCTAAATAGATAGATAGATAGATAGATAGATAGATAGATAGATAGATAGATAGATAGATAGATAGATAGATAGATAGATAAAAAATTTTAAAAAGAAAAGAAAAAAGAAATGGGTGTTTTGTGGTTCTCTCTAGAAAAGTTATGGGAATACCTGTCTTATCAGCCAATTACTGTTTTCTAGCACACTCCATGCTTCTTCAGCTCCCCACTGCTCTCTTTTTCCAATTTTTGCAATCCTGAGGGATGCACTCACACCATCCACTTACTTAGTCAGACTGGCCTTTGTTCATTCCTTAGCCTTATACACACTGACTGGGAGCTTCCTAGGCCTGTGCTGGAAAATGGGGACTCTACAGAAAACAGGTCTGATGTCATGCCCTCCATCTTGAAGTTGAACCTTTTCATGGGTACCATGACAGCACGAGGGGAAGGATGTGGACTTGTGGGGAAGCTACTGAGTCATGAGGGACTACCTGGGAGAAGGGGAGGTCCAAGGTGAGTCTTAAAAGCCAAGGTCAAATGGGACTGGGATGGCACAAAGGCCACCACCCTCCCTGAGCCTACAGAGTTGGCCTGGAGAGATAGGGCACTAGCAGAATAATTTACAGACAGCTGAAGCCCAGAGCACTGCAGTCCAGAATTCAGAATTTGATTCAGGACAAGTTGGAAGGGAAAATATGGAGAAAGATGTTCTGGATAAAGGAATGAGTGAATGAATGACTGGATGTGTGAATAAATGAGTGAGTGGATGAATTAATGATTAAGAGAGTAAATGAGTGGCTGGGTGAGTGACTCGGACTTCCTGTACCTCTGTCTCCAGGTGTGTCCTAATGACCCAGAGGGACTCCTGAGGTTTGAGTTTTTTCTCCTGTGTCCAGCAAAGAGGATGTGTATTTGTGGGATTTGCACACAAACTCACGTTGAGCAGGATCCATATCTTATAAACACATCGATCCTTGCATCTTCCATACACTTCATTCAGCATCTTGTGCACTCAGAGGCTGGCTCTGTACCCTCTGGGGGCACAGAACGAAGGAAGCCACCCTCTGTCCAGCTCCCATGCTGACTCCTCTGCCTCTGGTGGCCCCTTGTGTGCAGGGAGGGAGAGCTGGGTTGCCTTCCAGCCCATGTTTATTCACCCGGTCCTTCTGATACAGACCCCTTGAAGAAGCCATTAGGCATGAGCTCTGATTAATGACTGTCGCAGCACGCAGCAGCAGCCTCCCCTGCTATTTCCAGTTCCTTGACAAAACATGACAATTTGCTAGAAGCCAATTTGTTTTAAATAACCAAACTGCAAGTTGCAATTAATGAAAAGACCATTTCAGAGGGTACGCATTCACATCCACATATGCGGAGGCAAGCTGCACCCATAGTTGTGTATACACACTGGTGTTTTCTACAACCTCACTGCAGAATGACGAGGGGAGCTGTTCGATTAAGCACAGACTTGGGGTAATTACAGGGGATCTGACCAAAAGCTCCAAGAGACAGGCAAATCCCATCTATATTGCTCTGCTCCACAGAAAAGAGTGAGTAGGGCTGGGCCAGTACCCACCTGCTGGCTCCTGATGGTGTAGAACTGGTGGCTACTTGGGACTCAGGCAATGCTGATGTGGGTGGATGCCATCCAGGCTGGACATTTGGGGCTCTGGCACAAGCCCAGCCTCTCCAGCAGGCAGCCTTAGTCTCACAAGCCTGTGTTCCTCTTCTGAAAGCCAAGTGTGGGTCACATAGCAATGGGAAGGGGTCAGAGTTAATCAATTTGGAGTCCTGGGATGGAAATCATGCCAGTTCTGTGGGCACCATCTCCCTTCTCAAGACTTCTTCAGCCTCAGAACAAACCTGCCTTCAAGAACCAAGCCCAACTCCACGTCTTCCTTTACACACACACACACACACACACACACACACACACACACACACACACACTATGATTGATACACACCTGCCTCAGCATACACAGCAGTAATAGGAACAAATCCAAGTTTGGCAGGGCTTAGAGTTTACAGTACCACTTGCAAAGCCTTTTTCAAAAGGGAAAATTAGGTCTGGAAATGAGAACACTCATCTGGAAGCAGAAAGTAGGTCAGGATCTGCGATCACAATCCTGAGAGTCCGGCCCTGTCTTCTAAGAGATCCTTGGCCTTTTCATTATGGATGTGATTCTCAACTGCAGCCTGGCTTTTTCTCTCCAGCTAGAACATTCTCTGATGTCCAGCTTGGCATGACCTGGGTCCAGCCAGGTAACAGATCTGGGCTCTTAAGCTCATTAGTGTCCCTATAGATTCCGATCCTCCATCCTTCCTTGCCTGAAAGAGGATCCCTGTGGAAGAGATTTTCCTCATCTGACAGAGTACAGCTCCCTGATGGAAGCCCTTCTCCCTTCTTCTCTCCCTCTTCCTCTCCTCCTTCCTTTCTCTCCCCCTCTCTCTCCTCCTCTCCCTCCTCCTCTCCCTTCCCCATCTCCATTCCTTCTCCCTCCCCTTCCTCCTCTCCCTTCTCCTCTTCCTCCTCTCTCTTCTCCTTTTCCTCCTCCTCTTCCTCCTCCTCCTCTCTTTCCCCCTCTCCCTCCTCCTCTTCCTCCTCCTTTCTCTTCTCCTCTCTCTCCTCTCCCTCCTCCTTTTCTCCCTCCTCCTCTCCCTCCTCCTCCCCCTCCTCCTTTCCCTCTTCCCCCTATCCTCTCCCCCACCTCCCCTGAATATGAACAACCTCCAGAAGTAAGTTCACGGTGACCAGTTAGAAATAAAAGACACATAAGCCAGTTTAAGTGACACCAGGGACAATCTTCCCACAAAGTTCAGAGTGTAACAAATTCTACAGGAAAATGATCTGGATCCTTCCATGACTCAACACCAGGAGCAGAAAGGACCACGGCCATGGACAGATGGGGACACAAGAGGAAGTGCAGCCAGAGGCAGAACCGACAATCGCGAATCTTGATTCAAACAAATTAAATATAGATGCACTTCTGAAAGCGTCTGGAATCTTGACTGTTCAATAAATATTTGATGCTGTAGGCAAGTGTATTAGTTACTTTTCTGCTTTTGTGATAAAATAGTAAGACCAAAAATCAATGTAGGGAAGAAAGGTTTTACCTTGGTTTACGGTTACAGAGGGAAAGGGTCCATTGGGACAGGGCAGGCATGGCAAGAGACAGGCCAGCGTGTGGCACGAGTGAGAAGCTGGTCACATGTTCATCCACACATGGGAGCAGAGAGGGGAAAAAATGGAGTGGGATACATCTTAAAACTCAAAGTCCACCTCAATACTTCCTCCCTCAAGCCTCCTCTTCCTAAAATATTCCATAACCTTTCCAAACAGTCTGCCAACTGGGGGCCAAGTGTCCACATCCATGCCCTGCATTCTAAAGCCATCGGCCCCATAGGCTTGAGACCATTCCCTAAAGCAAAATGTATTTAGTCCAATTTCAAAAGGCTCCAGTCTTTTGATACTGCACTGTCCAAAGGTGTCCAAAGTCTCTTCTTAGACTCAATGTAATCTCTTAACTATTGCATGCTGCTGTAACATCAAAAAGCAAATTGTGTACTTCCAGCATATAATGACACAGAATATGCCTTATCATTCTAGAATGGAGGAATGGGGGTGTGTTTTTTACAGAAATTACCTAATGTTATTAGCTCTACAGACTGAAGATGGGGAGGTTTGTTTCTTGTTCTTTGTTTGAAAACATAGTAAATCTGAAAACACCAAAGAGGGCTGCAGTGCCTGTGGCCTCCAGCCAGAGGCTGAGATGGAGCTTGGTGGCAGAGAGCAGGACTGAGGGACATGGGCACATCCACTCCTGTGACTGGGGCTGGTGCTTACAGGGTCTCTCCTGGAATGACATATAGCAACATAAACGCATCTCACAAGTGCCTGCTCAGAAGTCAAATGGAAGACCAGCCACAGTGGGTAAGGGTAGGCCCACAGACAGTGTAGTGAATCTTTCTCTGTTCTGCCAGCCAGCTCCCAAATAAACACATGGAGACTTATTATTAATTATGAAAGCTCAGTCTACACTTTAGGCTTGTTTTTAGCTTTTATAACTTAATTTAACCTATTTTTATTAATCTATGTGTTGTCCCCAAGGCTTATCTACCTCATCTACATACTGCCTATTTTACTTTTCTGCTTCCTCCGTGTCTCCTCACATCTCCACCCTTCTTCTTCCCAGCATCTGTTGTATCTGTTTTGAGAAACCCCCAGAGACCACCAAGGAGCCGGTTTCTGATGCAAACACATAAGGGTCCTTTTATTGTCAGGTTTGAACCTGGGCCACTGCATGGTAGGTGGAGGGGTAGAGAGTTTTTATAGGGAAAAACCACAAGCCAGGAATTGCATGCCTTGGCAACTTGGGATTGGGTAGAAGGGATATGGGACAAGGTGATTTTTTGAAACTATTAGTCTAGACTTGGGAACAAAACAACATTTGAAACTATTGGGTTATACTTTTTGGCAGGGAACCACAGCTTGCTGAGCAGGATAATCTGTACTGCTCAGCAGGATTATCTACATGTCTTCAAGGACCACAAACTGCAGACAGAATGTCTGCAGGAGGACACTGCCCTGTGTCTGTTCAAGTTGTCATGGCACGTTCCTGAGGTTCTTCCTGGAACTGAGTACAGCAGGTGTTCTGAGATGGTGGCCCTTTCCTAAGATGGAGTCTGTATTGCCTTCACACATCCTCTCTGCCCTGAAAATCCTGCCTAACTATTGGGCATTCAGCTTTTTATTATACCAATCAGAGTGACACATCCTCACAATATACAAAGAGATTATTCTACAGCAGGACAGTGCCTTCCCAGATGTCCAGACAGCATCTGGCGACTTTGCAGGTCTGTGCAGCCTCACACAGTCAGGAAGCCTTTAGGTGGCTGCAAAAGGCACGGGTCAGGCTCCAAGGCAGAGTGGGACCCTGCTGAGAGGCTGCTCCTGCCTGAGCAGAGCCAAGGGATGGGAAGAGACATGATGAAAGGAGACAAAAGCAGAGGTAACAGCAAGCACAGAGGGGCAGACCCACTCATGGCGGGGGTGGGGGGTGTGCTGCAGGACACGGGTGTGGGCTTAGGGAGGAAGAAGCAGGAAGCATGTTCGTTTTGCCACAGGGATGGAGCATGAGAAAGGGAGCAGGGGTGTCTTTCTGGATGTCTGGGAAGGGGCATGTACTTCAAGAATGTACCTACATTGGTCATTCTTCATCATGGGTCCTTTCCTGGGGGATCAAAGTTCAGCCAGCGAAACCCAGATAATGACATGCAGAATGGGAGGGGGACTCATGAGCCAGAAGGAATCCTGGGTGCTGAGACCAGGGGAGAGGGTGCCCGTGCTGAGCATGACAGAGGTGACGCTGGTGTCTTTGAAAAGGGTCGGTTGTTAGTACAAGCAAATGCCTGAGGATGCTGTGGTAAGCTGGTATGTGGCACACATGGTTTTCTGCTTTGCAGTTTGAATATGTGAGACTTCTGAGTAAAGTTTAAAGAGGGATATGATAAACACTGTGTGTTTACCACCCAGATTGAAAGAGACAAACACCATTATTTTGCCAGGACAATAAAGCCAAGCTAAATAGCTAAAATCAAGGGTCTGAGGCATCCCCCAACTTTGTCCCTGGAAACCTCCACTCTCCTGAAATTGTCTTTCAGTACTAGTTGGATTTATCGGGTGAAGGTATATGTATGCTTCCATTAACAACGCCCACAGTGTTCTCTGTGCTCTTAAGATCACCTAAGAGCAATCTTATTCCTCACTTTGCCAAACACTTTTTACATTTTAATGTTATTGATACATGTTGATATTATTTATTTTCCCAGCATACCACATCACACTGTAAATAAATCCCTCATTCTTATAGAAACCTATTTTCGGAAACCAATTTTCTTTTCTTCTTCTTTTTTTCCTGCTTCAAAGGGTGCTTTTGTGAGTGTTCTTATACTTGTTTTTGTGACAGTGTTCCCAAAACAAATCCAAGAGGTTGAGGTGTGTGCACATTTCCAAAGTTACAAAATGTTACAAAGTTGCAAGAGGTTATGATGGTTTAAGATGTGTGGGGAATCCTGGAGCCTGGCATCTTCCCAAGGCATATGTAGTAGGCTAAAGGATGCCCCAGGTGCGACATGCTCATTCCTTAATATCTGGGAGCTCATTAAAGCGCTCTCTCTTCTCTCTCTCTCTTCTCTTCTCTCTTCTCTCTTCTCTCTTCTCTCTTCTCTTTCTCTCTCTCTCTCTCTCTCTCTCTCTCTCTCTCTCTCTCTCT